>ML784691.1:313126-326994 GCA_009831015.1 Picea engelmannii | reverse complement strand
CTCCCAAGAAGCTTATGTAACCCCTTTTCTCCATAAAATCAATTATGGGTAAATAAAATAATAATAAAAAGACTTATACCCTCAAGCCCCCTCTCTCATGGAATCATATCCCCTTATCTCTTTTGTCCTTGTATGTCTTGCCACCAACAATATATTCTATTAATGTATATGAAGTATTAAATTTCCTAGGCACTCCAACCCCTCTTCAACTTTACTAGCTCACCAACCTAAGTCATAATTACATAATACATTATAGTTCATAAGGGTTAAAATCAAGGTGTTACATCCCTCTCCCCTTATTTTGGCATTGTCCTTAGTGCACAACACCATTCCAATGTTATTAACGTTAATAATATAGGCTCTTTTGTATTAATCCACATAGGCAATCCAGCCAATTCTTATATACATAAGCACTATAGCCTAACATTAAACATGTATCCATGGGAATTCTAACCCAAAACATGTATAATGACCTTCCAAATTTATAATTCTGGCAACATTTCCAACTAGCAATCTCTCCTTCCCTCTCAATGCTACACAACCCAAAGAAGCAAACCCATTTCTCTGCCATGTAGTCCCTCGGGTTGTTCCTCTTATCTCCAGGACTCAAGTGCACTCGACAAGGAAGTTTTAGAGTTGTGGCTTCGATAACTCCAACTGCAACAAGTCCACTAGACTTTCTTCATTCCATCCCTTTGTCATTCAGCTGCTCCAGCATCACCTTCTTCTTTTCCCTCTCAGTCTGGTACTTTTCTAGATCCTCAACATCCATCATTTTCCTACAACATTTCAAATCAACAAGCATGTCAATTCACAATTTGTGCATAAATTTTTTATTTTGTTAATAATATAAGAGTAAATTTTCATAATCCAGTACAATACTTATCTGTGTGGTTCATGCATCTTCATCCATATGGTTGTTTCATTAACTTGGCTCATTGTTTTCCTTGACATATCCATTGTGTGCATGCTTCCAATCAATAGTTTATAAGAACTATAAAAGTTTCATTTTCCTTGTGGTCACTCACCTTCTAGGCCCAGGATCAGGCATCCCCTTCTTTGCTATATAGTCCCTTAGGTGATCCATCTTGCCTGGCCAAGGTTTTCTTGCACAATAATATTTCTAGGGACATGGGGTTCTCATGTCACAAAAATATACTTTTCCATGCTTTCCATCTTGCATATCCAACATCTCATTTGTATTATACACATACAGTCACCATGAGATATCATTATAGTCATTTCAATCATAAATGTCAAATCTGTTTTATACAAGAAAACAAAATTTTCCAAGTGTAGAAATTTTAATACAAATTATGTATTGCCCGGATTCTCCTGATCTAACAATTATATGCCATCGTTAAATACATAATCGCTTCTACAAATATTCTTGCGGAATTTAAAACACAATCGCCAATTGCAATATCAAGAAGAAAGATCAGTCACACATAACACAGACGTTTTATCAGGAAAACATAAAGCTAAAAACCCCACTATCATATATTATGTATATATCATGGATCATGAAACAATCTCATACAAAACTCTAATCCAGGAGCTCTTAGTACAATATACAATCATCTCACATTGTCATAGAAAAATTGACAAATTCATGTGCCAATTTACTGCTTCCAGACAACCTGCCTCCTTTGCGCAATCCCTGCTAATGGAAATCCCTGAAATGAATGAATTCCTCTTGCCTAGGTTGTGCAATCCTCATGGGAACATCCAATGTGTGTGTGGTTGCATGAGTGCACTCACTAATGTCACAACTGATAGTCAAAGTGTCCCTTTCACCTGTTATCTCAACTGGGTCTCCACTGGATCTGACATGCATGTAGTTAACAGTGGTAAATCTTCAATTGCATGTGAGATTACTGATTGTGAATTAATTAATAATTAATTCACTAATCTCTCACTAGTGTAAGTTCAATTACAACTAGTACAAATGATCTTAACTCACTTAACTGAGTTAAACTACTTCACAACTCACATAACTACACATATAACTCTGTTACAACTTTGAATCACTCACTTAAAACTAATTCGACTTGCATGTCCCACCAGTCAACCTTTGAACTTGAATTTCCTAAAAATAACTGACTTGCCACTTCAGTTAACTATTTCCAAGTGCTCATTGAGAATAGATTAATATTTATTGTCCAACTATTATTAAGGGATAATAATAGTCGACATACATCTATAAATAGAATTCGCTCACCATATATAAATAGAATTTGTTCATTATATAAAAATATACTTCCACCTAAAAATATCCTGAGGCTCCATCCTAGTGTAGGTGCATAATTTCACTAGGATCTTCTTGTTGAATCTCAACACTCACTCTCAACAAGAAAGGGATTATCCTTCACCTCGATCCTATCTCTATGGTATTCAAATTTTCTCCTGGTGAGCACCTTCGTCAGAATGTCTGCATCCTGATCTTCCGTAGGAATGTACTGAAGCAACATGATCTTCTGTTGCACACAATCTCTGATATGATGATACCTGATATCTATATGCTTAGATCTATCATGAAACACAGGATTAATCGAGAGTTTAATGCAACTCTAATTATCACAATGAATCATTGCCGGATCTAAATGAGAACCAAACAAACCAACCAAGATATGTCTCATCCATATAGCCCCACATGCAGCTTGATTCGCTGCCATGTATTCCACTTCCGCTGAACTGAGTGCCACAGATCTTTGTTTCCTGCTGTACCAAGAAACAACTGTAGATCTGATACTAAAGACCCCCCTTAAGAATATGGGCCATCGATCTGATCTATTTCCTCATCCGTAGAAAATTAATTATGACCATAAATTTACTCAACCTTTTAAACAACTAAAACATTACGAATTTTTAAATTATCATGATGAATCTCAGTTGTTGATCTCAAGATTGAAAGAGATCTCGACCATTGATTTGCCAAACTACCTGTGAGTCTACAAGCAACCATTAAAACTCGAATTTCAACCATTCTAAATTTCGATATGCAAATTTGCAGCTTGGCTCTATTGAACTTCTTAAACAGTCTGGAGTTATTTAAACCTGGATTTTTTCCCACGGATTTGGGGATTTCTCACTAAATTCTTTGTTTTCCTCAAATTTATCACACAGAAAATATGCAACAAAAAATTTCACCAATTTGTTCTGATTATGGCCCATACAAGCCCGTTGTTTGATCCTAAGGCTCTGATACCATAATGTAACATACCCAACCTTCATTTGAACAACAATACATGCAAAAAATCATTAAATCTAGATATTTTTCACTTAATTAAATTTATGTAGCTTGCGAGCCACAAATCACACACATATTTGACCATTTGACTGGCACTACAATTCTAAATGCATCTAGCTACATATATTAAAATATGAATACAATTGTTCAGGAAATAAACAACCACAAAACATTCATATAAACCATTTACACAACGAAAATAAGAACAAAATATTAATGATTAATCAACTGGATGTAAACGAAGGATGAACATCCCAACCATAGGAACTGCTTATCATTTTCTCTCATCAAGAAGCCACCCCCAATTTGAGGCTATGAGTCCACAAGGAGATATGGCCCACTAGCTATCCACTCTCCACACACACCAGCCCCAAACCCAGGTTCTACTCCTATAATAGTTCCAAACCTCCAACTCTCTCTTTTCCCCACAACCTACACTACCCAAGGAATGTACCCCCTTCACTGCTCATAGTCCCTTGGGCTATACCATTCATTTATCAATGCCATTACTGCATTTGGTTGGCTAGGAATCACTTAGTTGGGAACTCTAGGAACTTGCATATGTTTCATGTTTTCTCATAGAATCCTTCACAAGGCTCTAAATCATTTTCTCCACAGAAAATCACACCACAGGCTCACACCTGATTTTACAGGAACCCATGCCTCTTTCTTCACAAAAAAACATATCCAAACATTGTATTCCTTCAATTATACCATAGTTGGTCCTTTTCCCATCCCTCTACTCCTCCTTTGTTTCCCAAAATCTCCCTATTAAAATTGTCCCTATTCTACATATGAATTTCCTCTTCTTCCTTGCTTGCTTGACTCACACTCTTCTCAAGGATGATTGTACTTCATCTAATGCTCTCCAATAGCTATGGGATGTGACTAATCAAAGTCACCCTCTTACATGAGTTTAAATGATTGAATTATCATACAATCAATCAACAAATAGAAGGTTATACACAAAGATAATAATTTCAAGAAAGTGGGTTGGATTAATACCCATGAATAATTCCCCCTTGGACTCCTCTCTCTCATGGAATCATAGCCCCCCATCATTCTTCATTCATTTCATATCACAACCAACGATTATTAATTTTGTTAATTATTCAATGTTCATAACATGCGATTTGGCTCCCGACCACATTAAATCCATACAAGTTCTTTGTCCCAACACATCGGCTCACCTTGAACCTCATTCACAGTTATACAATTACATTATAATTCACGTGGATTAGAACTGGGGATGTTACAAAAACTATTGTAACTTCCCATATGAATTTCCTCTTTGTTGACTTTCTTTATTGACTAGCACACTTCCCCAAGTTGATTGTACTCAACCCCCCATGCTCCCAATAACTATGGGATGTGATTACTCACACCCACCCTCTTACATGTATTCAATTATTCGCTTTGGGAACACTCAATAAAAAATCAAAAGGTTCATATACCAATAGAAAATTTAGGAAAATGGGTTGAATTAATATACATGGGTGAGTCCCACTTGGACCCATCATGACCATTATCCTAGGCTCTCCCCCCTTTTGTGGATTAATTCAACCACCATCTATGTCCATGCCCCTTTAGCAGCTGGCATCACATTTTATTATTAAAACATAGAAATACAATTCGCATATTATATCGCTTGGCTGTAGCCACATATTCTATATACATTAAGAATTAATTAAATTGAGGATTATAGTGGACATTTTATGTTCCCCCTCCCATACAATTTTGGACCATCCTCGGTGCACACCTTTTCGATATACATATATTGAATCTTATGTCATAATGCTTAGAAAATAAATTCTACACTTTCTCAACTCCAGCAACAATTCCAACCATAATCTCTCATTCATGTCAACTCATTGAACTAAGGAATGCACCATTCATTTATTATAGATAAACCAAGGGATGCACCATTCACTTATCAGGGTTAACCCATGGAATGAGCCATTATTTTATCAAGGCCCCCAATGCAGTTGACTAGGACTATGAGATGTGGCTTTGGAAATCTAGTTGCTCAAAATGGAGTCTTTCATTATGCTTTCTTCAAAATTGACAAAAAATTGTGGTTATTCCTCCCACGTATTTTCTTCATGATCCCATGTAGCATATTCAAGATCATAGTGGTTGCATTAAACCTTTACCGTCCCTATCCTTCTTCCCAAGCACTTTTACTTTCTAGTCCATGATGCATACTGGTTCCACCTAGAAATCCTCTTTGTGCTCCACCTGGATCACATTCCAATCAATTATGTGGTTAGGATCAGGAACATGTTTTTTTCATAATGATACATGAAATACATTATGCACTCTCATGGATGCAGGAAATAATAGCATGCATGCAACTGACTCTATATTTTCTAAGAATTCAAAAGGGCCATAATATCTTGCTTCCAACTTCGGACAACTTCCTAATATTAGTGAACTTCTTTTCACCTTCATTTTTAAGAACACATATTCTCCCACTTTAAAATATCTAAACACTCTATTCTTCTTCACATAATTTTTCTTCCTATCCTGGGTCGCCTTTAAATTCCTCTGTATTCTTTCCATCTACTCTTCCATTTCCCTTAACAAATCTGCCCCAACAACTGCTCTGTCTATTGGATTATCCCAACTTACTAGTGTGTTAAACTTTCTGCCATACAATGCTTCAAATATAATCATTTTCAATGAGGTATGATACCCATTATTGTAATAAAATTCCACTAAGTGGATATAATCCTCCCACTTTGATGGTTAATCCATCACATAAATCCTAATCATGTCCTAAATTATTTTATTAATCCTCTATGTTTCCCCATTTGACTTTTGGTGATACGTTGTAATGAGATTTAGATTTTTCCCAAAGCCTTTGAACAAACCCTTCATTTGAATCCCATGTAGCCTGACAACTTCTTTCTTATAAATTTATGCATAATTGGTTTCCTTGTGTGTAATATTCATTGGAATGAAATGTAGTTCCTTAGTCAATTTATCCACTACCACCATGATGGAATCATGTTGCTTCATTGTTCTGGGAAGATTTGTAATGAAATCAATTGTGACAACCTACCACTTCCACTTTGGAATGAGCAATGGTCGTAACAACCCCGTTCGATGTCTCTACTCCATTTTCACCTTCTGAGACTCTAAGCATATGGCCATGTAATTAGACACTTCTTTCTTCATTTATGTCCAAAAGTATTGGCTTCTTACAGATGCATTTTTCTTCTGATATTCGAGGTGCCCAAAATATGGCAATTGTGCATTTCCTTCAGCATTTCATTTTTCAGCTCATTGGATTTCAGAACATATAATTTTCCTTTGTACATAACAATTCCATCTTCTTTCAACTCATAAAAATTAAATTTCTTCTAAAAATTACCTTGTTGTAATGCTTCTTTTATTTTCAAATAAAGCTGATCTGAATTTTTTGCTGCAATTATTTTATCTTTTAGATTAGTCTTATACATGTTAATTGTTGCAACATGCACTTCATGAACTGTCCTACTGAGTGCATCAACCACTTGATTTTATTTTCCTTTTATGTGCTTAATCTCAAAGTCATACTCACTAAAAAATTCTAGAAGCCTAGTTTGTCTGCCATTTAGTGTTGGTTGTCCAAACAAATGTTTCAGACCATAATGGTCCATCCTTAGCTCAAATTTATTACCAATGAGGTAATTCATCCCCATTTTTAATGCATGTAAAATTACTTCTATCTCTAGATCATGGGTAGCATAATTCCTCTCATGCTCCTTTAGTTTTTGAGACTCATAGCATACCACATGATACTTTTTACTAAGGACTCCACCAAGTCATTCCTTACATGCATCTGTGCACACAACAATATCTTCCTTCATATATGTAATATTCAAGATTGGCGCACTTGTCAAAAAAAATATCAACTACTGAAAACTCTCTTTGCACTTTGAAGTCCATTCAAATTTCACTTCTTTCTTTTGCAATGAAGTGATGGGACTTGCAATATTTGAAAATCATTTTATGAATCTATAGTAATAACCAGAAAGACCCATGAATGATCTAACATATGTCACATTATTTAGCACTGGACATCCTCTAATGGCCTTTATCTTCTCAGGATCCACTGGTATCCCTTCTGCTGAAATTATATGCCCTAATTGGTAAATATTCTTTTGATAAAAGATACACTTACTTAGCTTAGCATACAATTTATTCTCTCTTAAAACTTGCAACACCATCCTTGAATGTTGTTCATGTTACTCTTCTGACTTATAGTAGATGAGGATATCATCTAGAAACACAATTACAAACTTTTCTAGGTACTCCCTAAACACTCCATTCATCAGGCACATAAAAACAATTGGGGCATTCAATAGTCCAAATGGTACTACTGTGAACTCATAATGCCCATACATTGTCTTGAATGTTGTGTTGAGGATGTCTTCTTCTTTCAACCTTACTTGATGATAACATGATCTCAAGTCAATCTTCAAAAATATTCTTGTGCTTTTCAACTAATCAAATAAATCATCAATTCTTGGCAAGGGATATTTGTTCTTTATGATGACCTCATTTAGTTTTTTAAAATCAATACACATCCTTAAGGTTCCATCTTTCTTCTTCACAAAAATAATTTGGAAAACACAAGGTGACACACTTGGGTGTATATACTCCTTTAACAATTCTTCGAGCTTCATCTTCAACTTTTTCAATTATGGTCTGCCCATTATGTAAGGTGTCTTGGACATTGGGGAAGCTTCTGGAACCAAATCAATAGAGAAATAAATGTCTCTATTTGGTGGAAATACTGGGATTTCTATAAATACATCTTCAAAATCCCTCAATACCATATGGTCTTCAATGCTTGCCACTTTATCTATGGATACTTCTTCCATATGGGATGAAAAAAATTGACATCCCTTCCTAAAACACTTTTTCAACTACATAGCTTAAATATCTCTAACAACTACAAATCTTGGGATTCCTTGAATCTTTCCTTTATTCCCTTATTCATAAAGATATGTGATTGTCTTGTTGTAATAGTCTAATACACCATGGTGTTTTTCCAACCAATCCATGCCAATTAGACAATCATATGAACCCAATGCTTTGATTTTTACATCTATCTTTTTGTTAAGTCCATTCATGTATATCGGACAATCATTAGCAAACTTGCTGATATTTCTCTTAGATCTCATGGCTAACTAAACTAACCAATATTTCTTATGTTTACTTCTTTGCAAGTGAAATATTTCAACAATGTTAGAATTTATGTAACTATGGCTAGCTCCATAATCAATTAAAATTGATATGGGTTGGTTATCAATCTTACCTTCCACTTCAATCATGGGGAATTGATATTCATCTTCATTGTTTCCCAAGGCTGCATAAATCCTTGGCATGTTTCCTCCCATGTATTCCATTGTTTCATCCTCTTGAATGTTGTGGAAAATCCTCATTCTTTTTCTTTTGTGAGGGAAGTCCCTATATAAATGATTTGCCTCACATCCCCAACATTGTACAGGTTGTTGCCTTGGCCTTTTCTCAAATGAATTTTTAGTCTTATGTTCATTTTGGGTTTATTGACCTTGTTTATTTGCTTGGGTGTTGTTCTTGAAAAAGGGTGGCTTAAAACCCTTCTACCTTTGATCCATTTTACCCTTCATCTTGTCATTCCAGTATCTTTGGAAAAATGGCCTTCCTTTGCTCTTCTCATAAAGATGTCTTTCTCTCCTTATGGATTCCACCAAAGTATTGGTATTATCATATTGTATCTTAACCCACTTATAAACCTTTGAATTTTTACCTTCTCATCCTTTATGAAGTCAACATACTTCAGCAATTGAAAGAACTGCTTCTCATATTCATCCATTGTCATGGTTCCTATCTTGAAATCAAAGAACTCTTTCATATTTATTTCATACTAATGCTCAGACAAATATTTCTCTTGGAAATATCCTTTGAACTGCCTCCATGAGATCCTTCTCTCATCAAGGTGATTGTCTTTCTTAAGTTGATCCCACCACATGGTTTCCTTTCCTTGAAAGTGGTAGGTTGCAATTATAGCTTCAACCCGGGAGGGGTAATTATGCAGTTGTAAATATTTCTTCATTTCCAACAGCTAGGCCTCATTCTCTTCTCCTTTCCTTTACTCACCATTGAAAGTTGGTGGCTTAATTTTCTCGAGTACCCCTTGCAATATGTCTTCTTCAAGTATTCTCCTTTGCCTCTTGACAAGAGACACACTTGAGTTTCTACTTTGCCCTGAATTTGCATGAGCTCTTCTAGTGGATTTCCTTGGATAATGGTGGCGCCTGCTTCTGCTTCTTGTCTATCTATCATTTCCATGATCATACATTTTTGTTTGGAATCTAGATGCTGACACTTGTTTAACACTATATTCTTGATTTTTGTCATAGAATTTGTTTACTTTCTTATGAAACATGTTTAATCTCTGAATTATTTCTTCTTGGGCCTTCATAATCCTTTCATTATCATCTCTATAGCTCCGCACTTCCCTATGCAGGCTTCTCATAGTTACAGGCTCATGCCTGTACCTTATTCCATTTGATTTTTTTTCAACTTTACCCATGTCGAAATGAAGTCCTTTGATCTCTTCCTCATGGTTGTAATATCCCTGAGCATCATCCATAACTCTAGTCCTCGTAGAATAACCAAAGTTTCTTTTATGTACATCTAATTCTGCAAGAAATGTGCATGTAATAATTATTGTTAGACATGCATAACATAAAACATGTCATCAATTAGAATACATGTCAATTATTCACCAATTCATGAAGTACATAATGAACCGATTCAAATTATGATTCCTTATATGCATTTCTCTTCGAAACAACTTTTCAATGGATGTACTCATGCCTCAAAATGAGTTCTGAGTGAAAAGTTACAACATTTACATGCTGCAATTTCCACTCTTTTACTGTTACAAAAATCTCTTTATTAATTTATGGAAAATTTTATTCCTAAATAAAAATAATTGGGTGGATAGGTATTTTCTCCTCCTCAATAGCTTTCCAAATACTATTTGTTTTCTCAATTCTGAGCTTCGAGCTGAAATTTATGGTCCGTAGAAGTTTTGACTATTTTACCCAATTTATCCTTGTATGCTATAGGTGTCTTATCTCTCTTCCCACACATTTTTTCATACCTAGATCTTAAATATGGATCCATGGATATTTTATATGGGGCACAATATTTCCATATACTACTCATGTGCCCCAAACAAACTTCTGAGCAAGGATTTATGTCCTCTGGAATAAATATGGTACCAAAATTTTACCCTTACTGTTTTGGCTATAACTTTCTCATACGAGCTCTGTTTTGTGAACAATTTAACTCATTAGATAGTTCTCTCTTAGTTATTTTGTTTTATATGCAAAGACAAAGTGTCCCTTGGAATGATTTTTTTTTCATGGGTTTTTATTAGCCCAATCCCTTGACAATTGATTCACAATAAAACGCTAAATCGACCAACCTGACTGTCGGGAATCAACGATTTTTCATTGGTGAATGAACTCCTCATTAATTCAAATGATTCCTGACCATTGGTCTTCGGTCATCCCTGTTATCCGAAGAAACACTTGTCTAGTTCGACCCACCTGACCATTGACCATTGACCACTTATAGGCTAACACAACAACTATTGATTTGGCATGACACGTGGGTACTAACGTGGCATGGCACATCATCTTTAGGTGTCAACTTGGCTAACGTGGAACGACATATGGATGCTAACATGGCATGAATTGTGGATGATGACATGGCATGACACCTCATCACCCTCTTTCCTTCATCAATCATCGACCGTTTCTCTTGCCCGATATAAACACTTCTCTAATTTGTCTGACATGACCATCGATCATTGGTCATCGACGATCTCCATCGATCCACCAAAACACTTCGCAAAATATGACCGACGCCTAACCATCATCCCATCGACCATCAACGATTTTCGTTGGTGACTAAAAACACTTCGCTGAATCCGGATGACGCCCAACCATCATCCTATCATCCATTGACGATTTTCTTTGGCGACCAAACCAAACTCTTTGCCAATTTGACTGACCCAACCATCAGTCAACAATGAGTTCTATTCAAAATCTTCAACACTTAGTATTTTTTATCAAATTCTAGGTGAATCTAAGCCATCGATCTTCAAGCCAAGATAATATTTTTCATCGATCAGATCCCTTCTTCTAATCTCTGAAAAATTATCTAGACCGTTGTTCTAATCTATTTTCCAAATGGATGAAACCGAATCATGGTCGTTGATTTATTCAACCTTGTAAACAGTCGAAACCTTATGGTTTTTAAATTGATCAAAATGAATCTCGGTTGTCAATCTTAAGATCCAACACGATATCGATTGTCGATTCCTAAACTTCTTCCCATTGCTATAGGCAACAATTAAAATGTGAATTTGGACCTTTCCAATTCGAATTTTTCTCTGCAACTTGCAGTTTTACTTCATTAAATTTCTTAAAAAAGTATGAGTCACTCAAACTCGAATTTTACCCATGAATTTGGGAATTCCACTCTATATTTTCTTCGTTTCCCCTCAAATTCGTCACAAAAAAATATATAACAATGATTTTTTCTCAAATTCACACTAGTTCGAGCCTATAGAATCCCAATGTTTGAACTAGATGCTGTAATATCATGATGTAACGTCCCCTGGCCCAACTCAGGGGCATTACAGTGCATAATACTCATATAAACGAAATTATGCTATCTAAGTAAATTCTTATAGCTTTCAACTACAAATTATATATAGATTTAACTGTTGAATGTTACCATTAATTACATGTATCAACATCCATTTAAAACATACATGAAATGCAACTAATGAACTTAATTGCAACAACATATACATCATTTATAGATACACATATTTAATGCACAATAACAAAACTCATAATACAAGCAACAACAATATAAACCACTTATCTTTTATAAACAATTGTGCAACCAGCTACTTGGGATAGATGTTCCACCCAACCATAGACTGACTATTCCAAATATCAACAGTTATTCACCCTCGAGTTGAGGCTAGCAATCCACAAAAGAGGGTGTTCTCTCACTGTCCACTCATAGCTCAAAAATCCTACAACCCACTGGTATTCTCCTACAACTATCCCAATTTTCCACTAGCTCTCTTCCTCTTGAACTGCCTAACCCAAGGAGTGTACCTTTTCACTTATCTCAGTCCCTCGAGCATCCCATTCATTTATCAGGGTCTCTCTAACACGGGTAACTAGGAATCTCTTAGTTGGGAACTCAAGGGATCTTGCTGCTAGGAAAAACTACTAACAAACAACATCAAACACTTATTGTTACAGTGCAACTCACATAGGAGTTTATTCTTCAAACCTGAGAACCTAGTTCTTCAATCTTTATCTCCAAAACACTCTAAATATGCTCCACCTTTCTCTAGTATTCTCCCTCCATGGATGTTCTAGCTCCAAGCTCTATTTCCTTATCTCTACTTGTTGTCCATGCACAAAACTTGACTATGTAAAACTGTCATAATTTCCCATACGGATTTCCTCTCCTTTGGCTCACTTGCTTGACTCACACACTTCCCCAATATGATCATACTCAACCTCCCATGCTCCCAATAACTATGGTATGTGACCACCCACACCCACCCTATTACATGTATTCAATGATTGGTTTTGGGAACACTCAATAAAAAATTAGAAGTTTCATATACCAATAACAAATTTAGGAAAATGGGTTGAATTAATATACATGGGTAATTCCCCCTTGGACCCCTCTTGACCATTATCCTAGACTATCCCTCCTCTTGTGGATTAATTCATCCCCCATCTCTGTCCATGCCCCGTAGCACCTGGCATCACATTTTATTGTTAAAACATAGAAATATGATTCACATATTACATCGTTTGGTCATAGCCACATATTATATCCACATTAATCAATAATTAAACTGGGGATTATAGTGGGGATGTTACAACACAATTCAAAGGTCTTAGGGGAATAAGTTTTCGCTGAGAGAGGTTGGGAGGAAAACCCATTGACATTTATAAGTTGGCATATGCAAGAAGCAAAATATTGAAGCTTTGGTTTGGAAGATAAAGGAATAAGTCTATGTAGACATAAAACTCCTTGCATATTTCTGATTTGAGTATTATGTAGTCTTATACATTTAAATCTAGCTGAGAAATTTGAATGTTGATATAAATATGATTTTTTTTTAGTATTTATATTTGGTTGGAACTAACCTTGGCTTACAACTAGTCTAGAAACTAATGTATGGTTGAGGCGATTATAGGTTGATTATGTCATAATATGATACATGTAAAAGATTAATGGGTTATTGTTGTTATTTCTTACATTTATTTGTTATGCATTTTTATCCAAGTATTTTGGTTTCTATTTCTAGATACTTTTATGGATAAAAAAAAGACGGGGTTCTCCAATCTCCTCATTTTAACAATGTTTTTTCTAATTTTTATTTATAATGTTTCTCTTTTTCGGAATAGATTTAAACCAAAGCTAAAATAATTGTCGTTGTTTCTGAGAAATATAAAACGTACCTACAACTAAGGGGATTCAACAATAATTGTTAATTGTTTGAAATCCTAAGGGAATGGATCAC
>ML784691.1:270933-284331 GCA_009831015.1 Picea engelmannii | reverse complement strand
TTTTTTTTTTGTCTTTTTCAATAATTTTGGAAAGCTTGAAAAATAATAAAATAATGCTACATTATAAAGGAGGATCGAGTGTCACAAACATACTAGTTCCAAGCGCATGGAACATAGGGATGCTCATGGCAAAGGGACATATGTAGGAAAAGGACACTCAGGAAAAATCTTCCAGGGGCCAAAGGTGTCAAGATGTAGAGGCAAAGTGCTACAGGGCTTGCGTATAAGGCATGATTCAGATGGTTCAGTTGAGAGCAACATGGAGCCAACATTAGGCCAAAGACATAGATATGAAAACGCGATTAATAAGACACACAATGGTAACATCCTTCGATGTAACTTTAACACGCCCAGAGAAGGTAAGCTCAGCGGTTTTTCATATTTAGAGAGTCTCAAAAAATGTAAAAGGAGACTCTGTTGGGGAATCTTTTTCGAAGATAGTCTAGTCGGCTAAAAAAAGTGGTAAACTAGCACTGACCAGACGTCTATTCAAAACCATTTTAACAAGTGTGATAAAGACAAGATCACTCAACAATTTATCTCCTTCCAAATGGGACCCATACCCCTTCTTTTATAGGATAGAAAGGGCTAGGTATTTTGTCAAGTGACTGACTATGGACGGTCAATCGGTTTAGTTAACTTACCCAAAACTGTGTGTTTTGTCTCCAACTTTCCATTTTTTTGTGCTTTTTAGGTATACACGGGTTGTAGTGGGTCAGCCAGCGTACACACACATGTAGTAGTGGAGCAGGGCACGTATGCCTTCAAAAAGAGTGTTTTTTAAGAAGTTTTTCAGTAGTGGCTTGGAAAAGAAGTCAAAGGAGATGGCCTGATGCCAGGTAAGCATTTCTGGTGCAATTTAGGGTTATAACACCTTCCCAGTAGGATTGGAAGAGTTGTCACAGTGCGAAGAGGATGGTAGGCATCGAATGTCATGGATAATAGGTGACTTTTCTAGATAGGTTGGAATAGGAACCAAAAGCAATATCTCCACAGATGTAGGAGTCAAGTGTGAGATCCCATTGGTGGAGGTTTCATGAGACAAGGTGGTAGTAATCGAGAGTGCAGTCTGTGGAAAGTTATTTCATTGTAGAGTATCTTTTCCCATGAGTGGTCATCTGGTAATGACCTCGCGGTTTAGTAGTATGAAAACGCTTCAATATGATATCATTAAATAATACTTGACTATTTGGAACCCAATATTAATATTCATTAATGTAATGTCCATGTAGTTGATACTATTATGAGACTTATTCTTTTATGTGTTTGATAAAATATTTTTTAGTCTTAATGATCAAATAAAGTAAAAGGAGATTTTAAATCAAAATATCGATGACGTACTTTTAGCAAATGCAAACTCATATTTTAACGAAAGTAAGGGCTTCAAAAAAATATGATATTTTTCTCAAATGAACAACTATTTGCTCACCACTAGACTTTGATATACATTCTTCCACTCCTTAAAATGTATTCTTTTAAGGCATAGATTGAATTTCTTTAAATTTAATTTATGATTGAGTTATTTCAATCCTTCAAAGTTCTCAATCAATTCGTTTATGCATTGAAGACCAAAACGTGGCGAGGTTGTCAAAACATCATGTTTTCTCAAATAGAGACATATAATCAACTTGTATAAGTTCAAATGAGAAAACAAAAAATGTTAAATAACCAAGGGGACAAAAGACTCAAATGGCATAGATAAGCCAAAGAAACAAGGATAAGGAGAACAAAAAACCAAACATCGAAGTAAGAGAACTATCAAAATATCCTTTCATATCAAGCAAGGCAAAACCAACAACAAATGAAGGCATAATTTTATAAAATTCAAATGGGGGCCGCTTTGATTTTGTTAAAAATTAAGGGAATATTTTGAGGCCTCAACAGGTAGACACTGTACGTCAGTGAAAATATTTGAGAAACTATTGCAAACATTACAACATTGATGGCCACACTGAGGAAAAGTGTTGGAAACTACATCCAAAGCCAAACCCAAAGAACCACAAGAAGGATGGAAAGAAAAAGAATGTGCTTGCCACATATTTAAGTAATCAGGTTGAAATTACCTCTAATGTGGATGAAAATATTGTCTGCACATATGTGTATAAGGAGGTGAATGTGATTATCCTTCATCACCAGGAAGAGAAGGAGATGACCAAGCTCTTCCACATCAAGATTCAGATCAAGAAAACCAAGATATATGCTTTGTTCAACTCTGGTTCACATGATAGTATCATAGTAGTTGATCTAGTCATCAAGCTTGGATTGGAGGTTCATGATCATCCTAGCCCCTATCCATTGGTTTGGGTAAACAAGTATGTAAAGATCAAGGTAACAAATCAATGAAAGATTAATTTTTTTGTAAGTGTTGATTTTATAGATGAAGTAGAATTTGACATATGTGGAGTAGTGTTTAGAATCCCCTACATGTATATGAAATATGTTAGTTTCATGTGGAGAACCAACTATTACAACCTCATGAAGGAAAAGATATCATTCAACATCAACGCACACAAAGGAAAATAAAAAAATTCACTAGTAAGTGCCAATGAAGCTAAGAAATTCATTAGTCATAGAAAGAATTATGTTTTAATTTTCTTAAGAGAAAATCAGTCTGATGATGAGTCAATAAGAATAAATGCATCCTTGAAGGGGTGTACTAAAGAGAAAAAACATTATATGGAGGATTTACTACATGCATATAGAGGAGTGTTCCAAGATCCCAAAGGGATACCACCCAACAAGAATGTGGAGCATGAAATACAAATATTGTCAAACTCCCCATTGTCGAATATTGGGATGTATAGAAAGTCTGTTGATATAGAGAGAATGAACTAAAGAAGCATTTGCAACAACTATTGGAGTAGGGTGTGATTCAACTAAGAACCTCACCTTGTGGGTCACCTATTATAATTGCACCAAAGAAGGATGGGACTTGGAGAAGGTGTATCAAATACATGGAATTGAACAAGACTACACTGAATAATTGGTACCCTCTACCCAAGATCAATGATATTGTGGACTAGCTACAACATTCCAAACACTTCACTAAGTTGGATTCGAAATCAGTGTATCACCAAGTACGAGTAAACGAAGAAGATACCAATAAGATTGCCTTTAAGACAAGGCAAGGTTTTTATGAGTGGTTGGTTATTCCATTCATTTTATGCAATGCACCAACTGCATTCAAGACACTAATGAATGATGTTTTATATGTTTATATAGATTCATTTTTTATTGTCTATTTTAATTATATATTGGTTTATGGAGCTACCTAGGAGAAGCACATCTCACATCTTATGCGGGTGTTGCAGACCCTGAAGAAGCACCAATTGTTTTCCAATATCAAGAAATGTGAGTTTTCTTAGTAGTCTTTGGTGTATCTAGGGTATGTGATTGGTGGAGGATATCTCAAGATAGAGCCCACCAATATGGAGGCCATCATGAAATGGCCAATTCCTAGAAATTATATATAAGTAAGGATCTATGTTGTGGTAGGACAATACTTGCAGAAGTTCGTAGCTTCATTTTCAACAGTAATTGCACCATTCCATGAAATAAAAATAGGAAGTAAGATTTTATAGTGGGGGAAGAATAAATTAAAGGCATTTAATGAGCTTAAAAGATATATTAGTGAAGAACCAATGCTTGCACTACCAAAATTGCAGAATCCCTTTGAAGTGGAAACAGATGCAAGTGGGTATTCCATGGGAGCAGTCTTGATGCAGGGAGGAAGACCTATCTGTTATTATCTTGAAGTATTTCATGGGGAATTCATCAACTACCCTACCTACAACAAGAAGCTCTATGCCTTGGTACAAGCTGTCAAAAAGTGGAATAACTATCTGATAGGAAAGGAGACCATCATCCACACAAATCACTAGATAATCAATTATTTGCAAGCCCAAAGTAAGTTACAACAAACCAGACACTACAAGTGGATGGGGTTTTTACGACGATTTCATCTAGTCATTAAGTATAAGAAGGGAAACACAAACAATTTGGTAGACATGCTTTCAAGGCCACCTACATCCAAGATTACAACTTTGGGAACTTTGATGCACATGGATCCTTTTACCCATGATTCATGTATAGAGACATACACAAAAGATGAGTACTTCAAGGAGATGTTTCAATAGCTACAGGGTCAAATTCATGAGGGTGATAGCAAGGATGATTATCACTTCCAAAATGGTTTAGTCTGCAATATTGACAAGCTCTGTATGCCTAAAGGTGAACGATTATGTCTTATCAAAGGGGCTCACACTTCCAAGGTTGCAAGAATTTTCGGTGTTGGGAAGGTATTTGTCAACTTACATAGGTATGTTTCCTGGCCCAAAATGTAGGAAGATGTAGCATAGTATATTAGAGGATGTATATTTTGTTATATCAACAAGCCTATTAATAGGAAGCAAGGTCTATACCATTCCTTACCTATACCCACTTGACCTTGAGAAAGAATGTCCATGTATTTTTTGGGAGGTTGACCAACCACCAAGAAGGGATATGACTATCTATTTATGGTATTTGATAGGTTCATCAAGATGTGCATTCTCATGCCTTTTAAAAATACCATCAAAGGACAAGAAGCGGTGAACATGTTCTTTGAACAAGTATGGGTGCACTTTGGGATACCAAAAAGCATCATCTTAGACAGGGGTACCATATTTATTAGTGCATTTTGGACTACATTGTGGGAGGTTATGGACACTAAGTTTAATATATATACATCATTCCATCCATGGACAGATGGGAAGACACAAGTAGTCAACTAGGCTTTGGTCTATCTTTTGAGGGTTTACAATCAGAATCATTTGAAGGCCTAGGATAAAAATATTATCTACATACAAGACTCTTATAATATAGCAGTCCACACTTCTACCAGTAAGTCACCTTTTGAAGCTTGTTTTGGATACTTTCCACCTTCGCCCTTGAATTTTGTATATGGATAGCAAGGAGTGAGGAAGGACCCCATAGGAGATGTATTAAAAGAATAATTTTTTTTTGAGAATATCAAGTAGATCCATTTGTAAGTATAGGAGACATTGAAGAAGTTACATGAAAAGTACAAGGATAAACATGACTAGCAAAGAATAGAGATAAAATTTAGAGTGGGGGACATAGTACAGTTACAAATGAATAAGGAAGGACTACAAGGTTCTGGTAAGAATATCATGTCTATGTTGTATGGTCATTTTGAGGTAGTGGAAAAGGTGGTAGATAATGCCTACAGACTTAGTCTATCCCCATACATGCACATTTACTTAGTAATGAATGTGGAGAATCTCAAACTCTCCAAACCTGCCATGTTGGATAAGGAGGAGGAGAAGGTCTTACCTTCCATTTAAAACTTAGCACTATATGCTTAGGAAAAATTGGTAGAGGACACGGTTTTGAAGAATAGGTACATAAATACAAGATATGGGCAACATGAAGTTTGGAATATTGGGTTGAAAGGACAACTTCTAGGAAAATCAAAGTGGTACTCTATGGAAAAGGTAGCTAAAATATTTCCTCACCTCATTTAGTAAAGAGTTTAGGTGACAAAAGCCTCCCTAAATGGGGAGTTATGATCCAGATTGGATCATTATATTAATTTTCATCTATATCAGTAATATTTGGGTGGAAAACTTGGAGGAATCATCTTGCAAGGCCATTTTGGCTTCTAGTCCAAATTTAGAAAATTAGGTCCAAAAAACCCTTTGAAATATTTCGAATCTATTTTGAGGCATCAAACAACACTTTTTTTATGGCCCAAACCTTATTATGGAGAAATATTCTATATTCTACACACTAAGAAATTTCCAACTATGCAAAAATCCCCTCAATCAGAGTTCGTGTGTGAAAATTATGCCTCCCGGAAGTTGACCTGCCATATTGATCACCATGGTACAAGTGGATGCCACATTAGCCTCCATTGCTTAGACATGTGGGGCTAGCCACATAGATTTTATAAGAAAACTATAGAAGGTCCAAAACCTTCTCACAATTGAGGGTTGAGGAAGTCAAAACCCTACCCCTATATGGCTATCAAGCTATATTAAATACCAGGTCACTAGAAGGAAAATGGGTTCCATTCTATGTTATTGTATTTTGTTCCATAGTAGAGAAGAACAACTAGGAGTGGGAAATTAGAGAGAATAACATAGGGGGATACTGACAACCAAATGTTTGGGTCCATTTTTTCACTTGCGCACAAATGAAAGTTGTGCATGATCATCCAGTAGTTTTGTGAGTTCCTAATAGATGCAGGGAATAATTCCATAGTGAGTGCATCAGAATAGGTTTTGTTGAGAAGTGCACCAATTCTAAAGGTGTTCAAAGGCACACCAATATGAGTTTTGTCAGTAGCAGCAGAAATCAAGAAGAATCTCATCGGAAGCAAGAAAGGAATCACCAGGATATCTCTCGGAATGAATACTTCCAGCAGTTGATGAAGACATGAGGCAACCAGAAGATGATCTAGCCAAGGCAATTAAGACTTCCCCTAATGCAGAGAACGTATGTGGATCCCTGGAAGGTTCCAGAATCATGCGAGGTTGTTAGAATGGACAAGTGAGTGGAGAATAATAGTAAAGGATAACTCTCCTCTTCAAAATAAGCTATAAAAGAGAGCTCTCAGCTCGAAAAAGAGGTTGGCAAATTTGGGAAAGCATCATTACCAGAGCTCTGAGCTAGTCTATGGAAATCCTATGTTTTATGGTGAAGTCTCTTGTCTCTTGTATATCTCTTAGTCTTAAAATTTAGTGCAAGGTGCATTCTGTTGTATTCCCATTGGTTTTATAGTAATGAGATGAAGTCTTATTCTATGCAACTTAGTTATTTATCACATTGTGTATTTATGACATGATGAAATACGTTTAGTAATAAAGATATGGAAGTTTTGTTCCATTATGTGTTTGTGATGAATGAATAACACTTGTGTGTGTGTTTTTTTAATTGTTAGTCATTTTTAGATTATCATATATGAGTTACATGGATGCCATTTGCAATTCTATTAGTTATGCTTGATCGTCCATCCCTGACACAAGACCTTATGGTCTCTGTGATCCTGTCTACATATCGAGTGAGACCTTTCTTGGCCTTAGTCAAGGATTGATATGTCGGTTCTTAGATTTTTTTGTTGGACATGCTCTGGATAAAACTTGGGTCTTAACCCCCCAATGTTACGAAGGTTAGTGCGTGTGTATGCGTGTGATGAAGAAACAACACTTCCTATCTTAGCGCCAACAAATTGTTCCGTTTCCAGGACCTAAAGTCTTGTTAATATTGATGGAGGAAAAGAGAAATGTGGGGCGTTCATCTAAAAATGAAATTCAAGACTGGATAGAAGAAAAAGAGCACGAGTTTTCCCTAGGAGAGACAAAATGATTGCAGGTGAATACGAAAGAATGGAAAGGTAGATATGTTTAATTTGATCTAAATGAACTCTTTTTCATAGAATTTCCATGTTTATTGCATGAATGGTTAAAAAGGCAAGTAGAATTTAATTCATATTTTTTACCATCAAAGATAATAGTATGGGATCAAGCCAAGATTGATAGCTTAAAGGCATTGGATAAAAAGTGGACTCGTGCCATTTATTTCTGGTTTTCTTGGGTAAAGGAAGGATATATTGTTGAGTTTGATATAGAGCATAGTGATTATTTTAGTTAGGTTGAAAGAAAGTTTGAAGAAGGTCCTAGAAAGTGGAATTTAGAAGAGATCCCCCTTTGGATTAAGATGTTATTCATGGAAAAATTATTGATGTGCAAGGATACTAAAATGATGGCTGAGTAAACCCCTTAGCGTTGGGGGGGGGTTTCTAGAAAAAGTGGGGGGAAAAGAGCCAGAGGATGGATCCAGTAAGAAAGATCCAAGAAGTTGTTGAGATTAGATGAGGACTGGAATGGACCTAGAAGAGAAGAGGAGAAAAAGAGTTGAAAGATACACAAGAAGAGATGCGTTGAGGGAGATGTATTAGCGGAAGAATAAATAAGAGTTAGTTGAGGGTGCACAGTTAGGTGTCGAGCCCAAAATGAAGAGGAAGCTCATGCCAGGAAATGGTGTGGGAGAGGATGGTGTTCCAGAGTGGAGAAAATGAAATAATTGGCCTACGAAGAGGTTGGCAATGGAAGACACCAGTAGTGGTAGTGAGGGCCTAGGTGATGAATCTTGTACCCTTTGGATTTTGTGGTATGTCACAACCTTGAGAAGAGGAAGACCGCATTGGTATGGTCCGCAGGTGAAAATTTGTGGTGCACTGGTGGACTCGAAAGAGGAAGCATCGCATGGTCACGCACTGACAAGAAGATAAGTTGTCGCACAGTATAGTGGGGCACCACTCTAATGAAATTTTGGCTCTTGGTGTAGTGGCGGTACATTGAGCAGCCTAGTGACCAGTGTGCGAAGAAGTCATATGTTGAGCAGATAAACTGAATTTTTGCAAGGTGGAAATGTGCAGATCAAATCGAGAGATGATTCATGTGGTGGAAGTATGTGGATCAACCTAGAGGTAGGATTGCACAGTGGTGGTGCACAGTTAGATCAAGAGGAGAAGGTGGAAAATTTGGATGTGCTAAACATGAAGAAATATGGAGTCTCCCCTATTGGTGGGGGAGACAAACTGATAATTTTGGATGGCCTTATGTGGTTGCAGCTAGATGGATCTTTGGGTCCCCTCACAAGAAATTTCAGGAGAATATGGTCTTACCCCCTTTTTTTTCTACCTCCCTTGTGCATTTTTAATCAATAATAACACAAAGCATATAATGAATAAGTTGAAGAGAGAGATAAGAAAAGGAAATAAGTAATGACATGAGTGAAGAAGAAGGTGAAGTTAGTAATAATTTACCCCAAGAGATAATTGTGTGGAAGGATCTAGACAATAGTAGTCGAAAGAGAGGAACTAACCTTGGTCCCAAGATGACCAATCAAGATAGTCCGCTGAGATTACTTGTGTTCCATGAATGGGAAAATATGATGTCGAACAATAATGGTTCACCTATGAGGAGATATAGTCTGTAAAGAGAGTTACATATGAGGAAGCTAAGATAGCACAACCAAAGACTAGATTTAGGGATCGGGCCTTAACGTGGTGTTGGTGTGCATGCACAAGAATGTTCAAGACCCTGGGTTCAAGGTAATTAGTCCAACAAAATCCTATATTTACCGACCCTTTCGGAATCACCTACAAGCAGGAGAAGTGTCTCTTGAGGTATCTTTATGGGGACTATAGGAACCAAGATTCTACAATGGTGAGGGAAATAAGGAAGGAATTCTCTATTATAACTACAAGATCCTTTCATGGACTAGATTCTAGTTAACCTAACCAGGTTACTTAATTCTATATGCATATCAGTCTATTTTCTTGTCATTTAGTGGTTAAACATACAATTAAAGCTACTGTGAATGAATCTACCAAAAATATCACCGAAGATATGCATTCATCCATAGTAAAAGAAGGAATTAATGCAATATAGTTGTGAATTAACAAAATACATACACAAATTATCATTCGACAACATAATCAGGCACCGGGTTACCATGGTTCACCCTCCCTGGGCTACGTCCATAAAATATTTTCTTCTTTCTTAAAGTTATGGAATTATTCTTGCACTCTACACTAAAATAGAGGTTCAATTTACACTACTCTACTTACATTGGTGGCTTATTTACACACAAAAAATCCTACAGTAGCAACAACTACTTAGAATTCCTCTGGTTCCTCTTCTTTTTCTTCTTCCCTCTGAACTTCATGGATATTTTACATATTTTTGGCCCCTTTTTCTTAGGTTTTCTTGCCAGCTCATAATAAGTTGGCTACCACTCATGATCGACTAGAAAAAACTCATTATGAGTTGGATACATCTCATGCTTGACTGGTTTTACCAGATTTTGTGCCAATTGTTTCTTCTTGTCCCCCATCTTCTTCTCTTTCTTCCCTCTTCTTTCTTTATCCTCTTGATCTTCTTGATATTATTGATCCTGTGCATTCTCTTTGTACCTCATCTCCTCTCATTTTTCTCTATCTAACATTTCCTACCCAATAGGCCCCCAACACTCACTTGTGGCTCGTCCTGAGCCACTTAGGCCTATTGTGTCGTTCTCTTCCATGACTTAGTGAATTTATGGAGGTTGTCCTTTGATTCTTGTACTGTTGTTGTGATTTTTTCTTCCTTGTTCATGACTTCCTCCATTGTTTGCACTGTCAAACTAGTCAGTTTGGCCTCGATGTCTTGCACTACCAATTTCATGATGGTTTGCATGGTAGCTACTTCTTCCAGTACCCCGAGGACTTCATCCTATCGCAGTCACAACCGTGGTGTGATATTTCGTTGTTCTTCCTTTAGGTTTTCCACTGCAAGGTATAGTTTCATGTTATCCAAGAGTGTTGTCATTATTTCAGTTGGTGGGAGAGTATTTGCGCTCTTAGTGGCTTGATTCACGTGTTCCTGTGCAATATGTATTTTCTCCTCCAACACTTGCATCTCTAGGGTTTTCATCATCTATGTCCACATGTGTGTGGCTTCATCGCATATCTATATCTATTTTTATCTTAACCACCATTGTTTGCACAGTCCATTCTCTTTGCGCTCTTTCTTTCAGTGGTGTCCTTGGTGTTGCGTGCACTTCCAATTTCGTGATATTTGTGTGAAGGCCTTGGATAGCCTCAGTAATATTTACTTATTTTTCCTCGACCATGGCCTCTACCACCATCGGTACTTTTGGGACTTTCTTGTATAATTTTTGGATGCTGGTGTGGACTTTATGCACTATCTGTTCAACTTCTTCCTTCTCCTTCAAGGATTTGGCGGCCTTTGTTTCAGCCTCAACCTTTTCATTTAATGATTTCTCATCCTTTCCTTCTGCTTCACTCTTTTCTATACTGTCTTTCTCTTCCTGTCTCTTTGCTTCTCTCTTCTCCTTTTCTACGAGTTCCACTCACTGTTCTACTGCGCACTTTGTCTGTAGCACATTGGTGTATTGTTTCTATAGTTCTTCCTTCTTGGATTCTTCTTTATCCAACTATTTGTCTACTATGTCTACCCGACATCAGAATTCCTGCATGATCCCTTGTGCAATTTATGTAATAATTTCATTGGCATCTGGGAGATGACGAGGTCCACGTAACTTATTCCTTAGAGCTTCTCCTATACTTCAGGGTTTGGTAACCTGACTTTATGTACTATGATCTTGAGTATTATGTGCTCTTTTATAAGTTGTGTTTATACTCCAGTTTGTGCTTCCTCCAGTATACCTTGTTGGGATTTTCTTACTACTGGAGCCAATGCCAATCCGACTGTCTCTATTAACTGTTGTAGCCTCGAGCATTGGTCCTACACCATCGTTTGTATTTCTTCTTGTTTCTTTATTGTCTCTTCAAGGAGTTCTTCCATGACATTCCTTATTCGGTATCCAATTTAATCCATGTCGTTATCTGTTATTGTGTATACAACTTGTGGCTTTTGAGCCTTTTGCTTCTTCCACACAACTGACCCTATGATTTGGTCCTGTCATTTACTTCATGTTTTAGGTAAGGGTTGTGGAGGTTGATCTGTTGGCCCTATTTCTGGTGTGTCCTTCATATCATTTCGTTGATTGGTTCCCTCTGCACCATTTATTGGAGGGTTCATTTTTACATCTGTGTGGTGTTGCTTCAGTGTTCCCCCCTACGTCATCGCATTCCCTTCTGTTCATACTTTTGAGTCTATTTCCCAATCCTTCATGACCAACTAGATGTCTTATTCGATTATCTTGTATTTTGTTTAGACCCATTGCTCCCTTGGATCCTTCCTGTATTTGTTGTATAAATGATGCCAATATGGCGCAAAACTTCATGACTGGGCCGTATGCCTCCACCATCTGTGGTGACATCTGTGATGTGTTGTGGATACTCTATAAATTTTTTTTGTCGAGAACCAAAAATTATGGTATTTTTTCACTACGCATGGCTTCACCCTCATCCCTAGGAACTACGCATCCTCCGGCTCTGCCCATGCTGTGAAGGTAATCAAGATCAAGAGCCAAGGGTAGTGAAACTCCATCCCCTTATCTTGGGATTCAACAAAGTCTAGTAGGAACTAGTTTAGTAAGAAATGTTCCCAACTCATAATAGTGCCTTCGACACATTGCTCTACGACAACTATTACCCATGGTGGGACTTGATATTTCCTACATTTTCGTAGAAGTTTACATGCTATCATTTGTGTGGCTACTTGAATTGTGGGGTCGCATATAGTTAGAACATATAGGCCACGCATCCCTCTAACCATGTGAAAATTCACTCGCATATCCTCCAACTATGCTCTTTATGTCTTCTTATCTACAAATAATGTGGCAGGGTCTTTCCCCTCAGTGGGAAGTCCAGTGATTCATTTTATTAATTCTGTAGAAATTTAAATTGGCCTATATAGCTAAATGTACCCCCCCCTATATGAAATATAGTAGGAGTTTGATGAAGACATTGACTTCATTGTTGCGGCCGAAGTGTGGGATTTCAAACAAGTTAAGGAGGCATGCTTGCTCCAATCCTCTGGCCCAAACCTTGACCACGGGTACACTCTGTTGTGTAAATGGATCTATTTTTAGTGCCATTTATTCTTAAGTTTCAAGTTTAGGGAACTTCACCACGCTAATAATGTCATGGTTTCCATATTTCATCTAAGGCACCCTCCCCATCATGTCTTCATCGATGATGACTACCTTTGGAATGTCTGGGGTCACCATCGTATAATATGGATTCTTCTGTAGTGTGACTACTGGGGTGTCATCCTTCCTTAGTAGTATGTATTCACAAGGAAACCTCGACTCCAATGAGGAGGTGCCTGGGATTTCCTCAATCTTTGGTTCGACTGCGAGAAGTCTGGTGCGACTCTTTCATGGTACCGTTGTTGTTTCTCCCGTGGCTTTGGGTGATGCCATATTTGTAGTTAACTCGGCCCTCACAGTTTTTATAGCTCTGTATTCCACTCTAGATATGTGCTCTTGGTTCTTCTTGTAACTTCTAAGTAACAATTAACTGTGTTTGGTAAGCCTGACTAATTTTATGTTTTTTTTCCTAGTTGTGCTCTAATATTTGCACCTTCCTGCCTTTCTCCTCCGCCCATAGTGTGATAGGTGTTGGTGTTAATGGAGTTTTATTTCCAAATACATTAGTATATTTCCACTGTGTTTTGCCACTCATTCATGTGTATCGACAACATTTTTCTTTTACTCCATGGTTTTATGGTAGCTTTATGGCCGGGCCTTATGGTGGATTTATGCAATGTTATAAATGTTGTTTTATGACTTATCCTTATTCGTTCGTAACTGTATTTTCCTTCTTCTTCATACTTGACAGTTATCACGTCGCGTGGAGTGGTGTAATTACTACCGCATACTTGACCATTTGTGCATCGAGTTTCCTTGGTTGGCACAGTT
>ML784691.1:259865-269989 GCA_009831015.1 Picea engelmannii | reverse complement strand
CAACCCAGGTCCTTTAGACCTCTATTTATACATTACAATAGCTCACTGACATCCTTAGGTCAAAACCTAGGTGTCACAAACCCTAGATTCCAAAACCCTAGGTGTCTAAAACCCTAGGTTAACTTGAACCACATTTTCAGGGCTTCGCCGGCCTGTCTTTCCTCCCTTCTCGCGTGGTGCTCCAAAGTATCCAATGGTGGCTTTTTCTGCTTGTTGATTTGTCCACAATCCTTCTTTCTTGCGGATCTGTCATCCTCGATCTCCTCATCCAACGAATGTCTTCCTTTTGCTTCACTCCATATTTTCTACTCTTTTTCTCACTTCGACCCAGTAACAGTCACTGTGTCTTCCACGCAATTTGCATTCTTCCTTTTCTTCCTCGATCTTCACTTACTTCCATTAACAAGGGCCAACAGGCCCCTAACACTCACATGTGACTCATCTTGAGGCACTTCAGATTTGATTCTTTTGTTTTACTTCAACTTCAAACTGCGTAGTGCAACCTCGAGTTTCTGCTCTATGCCTCCTCTCCTTCCTTCCTTGTGCAGACTATATTTTCTATGTCTGGTACCCAATTTCAACTACACCTGTTACCTAGAACCTTTTCCTTATGCTTTTACTTAGAGCTGCGAGGCAACTGGTTGTCATAGTACAACTTCAACCAGCTCCCATTCACTATTCCTTTCTTCCATTCTCCCTTCAAAGTCTTCAACTATGCAACTCCTCCTTCTGTAACATAGGCTATCTCATATGGCCTGATCCAATGCGTTCTAAACTTCCCAGGATGTTTTATGAACTTACTGTGATATACCAGTACTATATCACCTTGTTTAAATGCCTTCTTCTTGATGTGTCTATCATGATAAGCCTTCTCTCTTTCTTTCTGTACTTTCTGATGAAATCCTGCAACAAATATGTCTTCCTCCAGTTCGATCAACTACGCAAGCCTCTCTTGAATAGTGCCAGTGTCATCCATATCTGAAAAGGAAACAATTCTTAGGCTTGGTACCAAATATTCCATTAGGACAACAACTTCGAGACCATATACCAACTTAAAAGGGGTTTGCCTTGTTAGCTTCTTCCAAGTGGTTCTATAGGCCCATAGTAGTGATGGTACTCTTAAATCCAAGTCATCCCAGTTCACACTACAAATGTTCATCATCTTTGTCTCCAAGATCTTGTTGAATGCTTCCACTATCCCATTTGCTTGTGGATGGCAGGACATGCTTTTCTGATGGTGGACTGCAAATTCCTTAGTCGGGGCTTCAATTGTTCTATTTATGAAATGTGTGTCTTGGTCACTCATAAGGATCTTTGGTCATCCAAACTTGGTTATGATGTCATCAAATATGAAGCATGTAGATGTAGTTACACTACAGTCCTTAACTTCTCTTGCTTCAACCCATCCAGTCAAGTACTCTGTCACCGTGATTATGTACCTTGCTCCTGTGTGCTTTCTAGGTGGGATTATAGGTCCCACGAATTCAATGGCCCATTTCTCAAATGCTTGTAGGGTAAGATGTGGTGCTAATGGAATTTAATCTCTTCTGGAGGGTTTCCCAACTCTTTAGCATACATCGCAGGCTCTGTAAGAGTCTTTAGCATCTCTGTGTAAGGTAGGCCACCAAAGACCAACTTTAAGAACCTTCTGCGTGGTTTCTTTCCCTATGTAGTGTCCTCTTGTGATGCCTTCATGAGCTTCTGTGAGGATCATCCATCATTCTTCCTCCATAACACATCTTCTCAATTTCTCATCAGGTCCCATCTTGTAAAGTTGTCTAGCTATAAGTGAAAAGTCTACAGTGTGCACTACTAGTTGTTTCTTCTTCGGAATTGTATATTCCATTAGTTCCATTCTTGTTGACAACAACTAGAATATCTTTGTGAAGTGGTCATCAATATTTATAATGGCCAATAACTATGCATCTGACAGTGTATCCTCCAAACTAGTTGGCTCTTCGCCATGTTCCAACCTTGACAAGTGGTCATGACCTTTGTTCATTCTTCCTGGTCATGACCTTTGTTCATTCTTCCTGGTTTGTTCATTCTTCTTGGTTTGAAATAGGAGAAGCCATCTGCATATTCTCCCCCGCAACACTATCTTGTTGACTAGGTATTTCAGCATCGAGTGATCAGTAAACATTTTAAAGTGTCCTCCCAACAAGTAGTGGAAAAGTTTCTGTAGCACATATACCATGGCTAACCCCTCTCGCTCAATAGTGGTGTAATTGATCTCAGCAGTTGATAGCTTCCTGCTGGAAAAAGATAATGGATGGTCAATATCTCCTTCCCTAGGTTGTGATAACACTGCTCCTAAAGCAATAGAATACACATCAACATGCACATGAAACTCCTTTCTCCAATCTGGAAAAACCAGAATAGACGCAATAACTATTTTCTATTTCAGTGTGTCAAAGCTCTACTGACACTCTTCTGTCCAACTAAATTGACAGTATTTCTTCAAATTATTCTCCATGGGGGCTATAATCTGGGCATATCCTTTAATGAATATAGTATACAGTATGTCCCAGCACAGTGCATAGTTGTTTGATTGAAGTAGGAGGGGGTAGATCAACTATAATGGAAATTTTAGATGGAACTACCAGCAATCTCTTCTTGCATACAATATGACCTAACAACACTCCAAATGGTGAGAAGAAGATGCATTTCTTCAGATTCAAGGCAATTTGGCACTACTTTCATTTGTCCAACATTAGCCTTAGACATTAAATATGATTTTTCAATAAACTAAAAACAATCCAATCATCAAAATATGCTTTTAGAAATTTATGTAGAAACTCTTTGAATGATTCGACCACCACCCTGGAAAAGATGGATGGGGAATTCTTCAATCCAAATTGCATCACTTTATACTGGTAGGATCCCCATTCTGTTGCAAATGTGTTCTTATGGCGATCTTCATTGGAAATCTGGATCTGATGGTATCCCAAGAATCCATCTGTAAAATATTATACCTCTTGGCCTCCCACATTATCTAACACTTTGTCAGTGAATGGTTTAGGGAAGGGGTCATGCAAACAGGCATCATTCAGCTTCCTGAGATCTACACATATCTTTATCTCTCCTGTCTTCTTGTATTTCACCACCATAGGGCTAATCCATTCTTATTCTTCCACATGTTCTATAATCCCTTCTTCCAGCATTCTACCGAGCTCAATCTTCACTTTCTCCTTATATTTAGGGTTCAGTCTATAGGGTCTCTGTTTGACTGGTCTCACATCTAGTTTCAAGGGGATACACATCTCTCCCATAGGCCCTTTAATTTCCTTCATATCAATGAACTTGGTTGGAAACAAGTCTTGATATTCATGCAATAATTATGTAATCTTGTCAATAGTGGAAGCATCCCAATAATCTCCAACATTTGCAAGATTCAGTGTCTGTTCTATTCCAATATTGACCTTCTTAATATTGATTGGTTGTCCAATAAATGGTAACTCAATTCTTTTTCCTTCCACATCTCTTTGGCCTTATGTTTCTTTGATGTTCACCTTTCTTGGATCATCGTCTTCATCAACATTAATGTTGTAACAACCTTGCAGTTTCTGGAGAGGCGCAATCCATTCGTCCTCTTCTTGTTCTAAAGGGAGGTTAGATGCCTCCTCGAACAATTTATGTATTACAATATGCAATGCTTGATCTACTAAAGGATATTGAATTTCAAATAAGAAGGTGGTTACAAAATTCTGAGTCATACCTTCACAATCTATAGTGATCAAGCACAGCTCTGCTTGAAGGTACCAGTTAATAGGTGTCGTGTCCAGTGTGTTAATGAATTTGTGCACCCACTGCTCTTGAGGAATGTTTCTCCATGCTTCCTCGCAACTTCACACATGGTCCCTTGGGTAGCTTTGACCTATTTACCAAACTTCGCATCCTTCTACTTGTGCTGAGAACCACGTTGTCATCAAGGTACGACATTGTACCCATTCTGTAATGTTGTTTTTGTGTGTCCCCCACCATCTTGTTGGTGTGGCTTTCAGGGTCTCATCCATTGCCAACAATATTTGTTGCAATGGTAAACTTTCTTCAAAGTCCAACAAGAAGGTTTCTAAAGGATTCTAACCATCAAAGGTGGGTAAGTTACTTACAGTTGTGTCGATCCAAAGAACTTCTCTGGTTAATCTAGCACATCTCCTCGTAGATACTTCATACATTTTATTCTTCCAGTTCTCCAGTGATTCTTCTGAGTCTGATGAACATTCGTTTTCACTACGCCATCTTAGGTTTCCATCAGCCATAGGATTAATGTAATCTTGTTGTCTGGTTGTTGATTTGTATATTTTTTCCAATTCATATGTGCGATCTTCTTCTCTAATGGGCTCTGTGTATCGTTGGCCTTCATATGGATCTAAGGGTGCAATGACCCTAATGACATATCTTTCAAACGTCATACATCTTTTCTTTAAATCAAGCACAATGGAATTATTGAAAGCCCAATCAATCCCTAACAGCACAGGGTAAGGACAACTATAATCAACTATCTCAATTACCTCAAAATCTACAAATGTTCTTACTCTATCGATGTCCACAGGGACATGTTCCAATCATACAAAGGGGATGAAAGCTTGTTGATTAGCCATCCTAAGCCTGATAGGGGAATATATAAACTTCGGTTTTCCCATTAGCACCCAGGTTTGCTTCATCATGACATTGACCTCCGACCCTAAGTCGAGGACCACATAGTCTATGTCATATTCTCCAATTTGAGCATTCAAGTGTAATTTCTTATTTGTCCTTCTCTTTTTCATGATTTAGTGTACTGCCCTATTTAGTTAGGGGTCTATATTTCGTAGCTCATACTGTTGGATTAAATTTTGTAGCTCTTGTACAAAGCTCTCATCCTGAATCAACTTAATACAAGTATATAGAAATTCAATGAGCTTGCTTACCTCTTTTCCTTATCTCGACAAAGAAAACTTATCAAATGCTTGAGGCATTCCATATTCTCTCACTTCTGGTCGTGTCTTTGATGAATATCCTTGGTCTTCTCTGAACTCTTTTCTTGCCTCCTCAAATATATGCATTTCTTTCTTTGAATCAAAAGTTTGGGTCTTCTCTGTAGCTTTCCCGAATCCTGAGTCTTCTGTAGTCTTTCCTTGGGTTAGTCTCTCTTCTCCTTTAACAATGCCTCCTCTAGTTATAAAAGCAACTCTAGGGTCTTCTCTGTGAGGTTCAACATATATCAGTTTCACTTGCGGGTTCTGATGAGGTCCTCGTCTTTCTTGAAGCTTAGCCATAAATGTTGGACAGTCCTCGAAAACATGCTCGAAGGAGTTGCAATAGATACAAGTGGTACAAGGGTTATTACAGTCCCTTGCTAGGTGTCCTGGCTATGCACAATTATAACATATTATCTATCCTCAGCCATGACCCATACCTCCTCCTCGTCCTCGTCCTCTGAATCCACCACAAGGATTGAAGTTTCCTCTCCCAGGGGAGTTATATTATGTAGTGTTTCCTTCTTGTTGTACTTCACCTTGAATTTTGTATATGTCTCTCAACCTTTCATGCATGAGATTGTAAACCCTACAATCCCTATCATCATGTCCCATGGACTTACAGAATGTGCAATAAAAATTTGTGGGTGTCTGATTTTTTTTTTCATGTAATAGCACTCACCAGAGCGATGTCTATTTCGGCATACCTTGCACCAGGGTAAGGTGACTTTATTCAAAGGACTCGAAGCTCTAGAGGCTAAGTATTCGTGAAATAGGGGATAGTGTTCCTTGTCATGGCCTTCTGATCTACATCTGACACACCAGATGTCTTCTCTTTTATCTTTTCTCTTGTCTTTTTTCATATATTCAACTTGCAAAGACAAACTAGTTAGTTGACTCAATATTTGACTCATACATGAACTGGATTCTCCCATAGGGGTTGATTCTAGCTGCATGGCGATATCCAGAGCCTCAGGCTATGAAGCAATCTTCTGATGCATCATAGGAACTCTGATGTGTGGTAAGAGAGCAACGATGAACCACTCTTTGTTCTTCTCATCTAGGATTTGAAAATTCAATCGGCCTGTTAAGGTCTTAAATCTTTGATCGAACTTCCAAACGAGTTCAAATACCTTTTTCTTGATCTCTTTAAGCTGTGTAATACATTGTGATTCCAATTTGGGTTTCTTGAATTCTGCAATCAACACATTCTTGATATGATTTAGTGGTTTAGGCTGTGCAAGTCCTTGGAAAATATTCATCTACCAGCTCAGTGTGTGATCCCTTAGGGTAGTACTAAACTGAGTTCTTTTAACAGCTTCGTCGGTGACATTTTTAATATTCCATACAGCTTCACACAAAAACCAATGTTGATCAAGATCTTTAGATCCATCTCCCCTAAAGATAGGGAGACTCATCTCATCCTCCATTGATATTCCTAGGGTTCCTGATTGAGTATGTGGTGGAATACCAGTGACAGTGCTCTGAACGCTCTGGTGGCTTGGATTACTCTGAATGCTTAATTCTACTAAATTGACAGGAGAAATAATAGTACTTACTTTGGTAGTCTGTGTAGTTCCTAAAGTTTCTGGATCGTCCCAACGAGGTTCTTCAACTTTTCCTTCCTCTACCCTAGTGGGTTTTGAATTCTCTTCGTCTGTCAAATATACCTCTTCTCCACTATAGAAACTCTCGTCCCCATAGTTTTTATTAAATAAGTTCATAATATGAACTTCTTTGAAATCTCTTCCACTGTGCGTATGTCCAACGTCTATGTCGTTTTCACTGTCTGAATTCTTGTACATTAGCTTTTTCATATCCAACCAATCTACTGTATCTTCAAGAGGTTCTTCTCATGCAATAGCATCTTGATTCTCAACTTCAGAAAATGTAAACATTTTCCTTTGAGTCCCTTGAGGAAATATCTCTCAGCTTGGCTATATGACTCTACTATGTCAACAAAAAACTCAGTGATGTACCCTCTAATGGTGCTATCAAACCAGTGATCTACTGCTCGTGATACGAAGTTATCAACTCTCTTGACCTTCCTAATCAGCGTCGACGTCTAAACAACAGGAGGTCTAGATCTGATCTAAAACTGGGTATCTGCTAACCTAGCTAACGAGTCATATAGCTCCTGATGGATTCCTCCAAAGAAAATTTTGTGTATATCAGTAAAGATATATCTCTCCAACCAATCCTCTATACTAAGATTAGGGTTCTTGTTATGGGCTTCAACGAAGTCCTTTTCTTGATCCTCTATCCACTTTTGAATTTCTGTCTTTGATGGAAACCACCTTGTCATTCCCTCAAGAAGATTCATGTCCGAGTAACAGAACCATTTGTTGGCACAGGGGAAGACCCAGAGTTCAGCTCCAAGAGAACACCAACAATCCCTAGCTACTAGCCCTTTCAGTAACACTTATGAGGTAGATGCAGTCTCACCCGAAGAATATATGTGGGGGTTGCAGGACAGATATGTCTACAACTAGAAGGAATGTAAAGTGGGTTCAAAGTGATAGACACACAACAATCTAGGCTTAAAGAAATAATTTGTAGCACATAAAGAAGTAAATACAACAAACCATAAGTAGATTTAAGACACCAAGAGTTGATAATGGAGTTTAGAAATTTTCCTATGTCTCTGGGCCTTTGTCTTTGTGGGGGAGGCTTCTTTATTAATATTCAATGCTCAAAATATACATCAAAATTACATCAATTTGTTCTCTTATTGACACAAAAATTTTCCTCTTTGTCTCAAGAACTCAACACAATATACAACAATGAAAAAGGTGGAGTAAAACTTCCAGAAATGGCCTCCAAAGCTCAACTACTCTTCTGGCTTCCTTGCATAAAAATGGATTGGAATTCATAATTCTTCATCATTTTTCTCCTTCATGTTGGCAAAATAGGCTTGGTTTATGAAACATTGAAGTTGGCATCGACTCCCAACTTCTCCCCAAACATTTGGCATATTTTGGGCTCAAATCCCAAACAAATATGGCACAAAACCATAAAATGTGGCCAAACTATAACAAAATGATTTAAAAAAATCATATCCCAAGGTCAAAAACCCACTTTTCAATGAAATATGGACACCTTCCCATTTGTTTTCGGCTCCCTGTCATGTGGAAGTTATGTGTCCCCACGCCAGGAGTATCCCTTGGTCGCATAACCATCCACCCTGGTTGGTGAGTATCGTCCCACCGAAAGGGCGCTAACCCACCACCTGCTCACCACGTGACAAAAAAACCTTGGGTGGTGGTGATTTTGTCAAGCCATGCTTGTCTGCCATAGTGGTTAGAGGATGTTTGTTAAATCCTTTCCTAGAGAGAAGGTCGGACGTTCGAACCTCTCAAAGGACATAACCAATTTTGACCTAGGCCTTCTTGGCCTGATCATGGGTGCCATGTGCTTCCCTATGATTGGGCCACCTGGAGATACCATGTTGGCATGTACCACTTCACTACACAGTCAACATCAACTAATATGCCTAGTCAGTTGTCCACCCATCTAAACAATTAGTTGTTCAATCGACACCGTATGCCAACACAACTAGATCTTACCAGTTGTATGCCATGTCACTAATAGTACCCTACTAGTTGTCGTCAATACTGCCATGTTTCATCACCAGAGCATGCCATTCCATTGTATGAATTGACATGTCAGTATCCGTACATTCGAGTCATCTTCCACATCATCACCTCAAAATGTTGAATCTACATGACACATGTTAGCCTCTGGTGTTTCCATGTTAGCATGCTAACATCATGATCATGTCATCTTCCACATGTGGGACGTACTGTTGATGTTATTAGTACATACTGTTGACTTTGACCTTTGACTTTTTTGCTTGTTTGGAGAAAACTTCATAGCACAATATCTTCACCATACAGAGTCCATTTTCGCAAAATAATATATTGTTGGAATCGATGCGACGAGCACTACGCGATGGCACTGGTTTCATCTAAATCCGAGAATTTTGAATGTTTTTCCTTTTCAGATCCATTTTGGATCACACCTCCCCACTGAGACCTTTTGGTCCTTCAAAAGGATATTAACCAGACATAAAGTGCGAGATAAGCCTCCCCACTTGTCCTTTGTCTATCAAATATGTCCTGTGCACCTGTCGCATCATAATAAATTGCAAAACAACCATGATAACAGAACACATATTGTTAGCCATCTTTATTTGTTCACATCCTTCTGAATTCACTACTATCCATGTAGAAAACATTAGCAGTGATAACAAATTAAAAAACATGACTGAACATGAACCAACATGTATGTTTTTCTTTACAAGCTTACACAAGAAAAAATAATCTTGAAGCAAATTATGGGTAGATCTACATGCTATGACCATTTTACTTTGTTGCTTAAGATCAACTGGTACAATTATAGGTGTATTTCTTGCATAAGTTGTCTTCTTTAATTATTCCATTGTTAGAATATATTGATTCCCTTTGATATGATGATCATGCACAACATATTTTGTCCCTTCTTTAGTTAAGTGATATTGATTTTGTTCCCTGAAGAATATTTATTTGTGATCATATAAATAAGGGCTACCAAGACCATTCCACATGCTTCTAGTGGTACCACATCACATGTTACCTCATCTACAAACTTAGATGTAATTGCAAACTTTATGACACATTTCTTTTTTATGCGCAATTTGTGATTTTTTCTTATCCAATTTAATGAGTAGGGTTTGTGATGTAACTTATTTTTCAATCCCAATTGCTTAACCACTTCTTCTAAAATTAAATTAGCTTGAGATCCATTATCTAAAAAAGCGTCAATCTTGGTATGTTTCATAATGACCCTTATATGAAACAATTTACTTCTAGAATCATAACCATCACCAATTTTACCTGACAAACCAATTGTTGTGACTTTAGTCTCATCACCTAAATATGAGCCCAAGTCTGTTGGTTGTTTTTGGTGCAACTTTTTTCGTTCCCTTCTTTTCTTTGAACCACTTCGGTTTCTTTTCTAGATACAATTTCCAACAATTCTCACCATCGTGCCCTTCTTTATTGAAATTCTTGCAAGAGAGATTTTCTTCCTTCATTGTAGTTGAGTTTTCTTTCTTCACATTCCCTTTTCCTTTGCCTTCTTTCTTTGAAGATGATTCCCCTGATACACCAAATCCAGTTTTTC
>ML784691.1:236732-259577 GCA_009831015.1 Picea engelmannii | reverse complement strand
ATGCCATATTCTCACTTTGAGAATCCAATCTTAGGATATCCTTCTACAAGATCTCCTTGACCATGCCTTGAATTTTCCCTAGTAATCATGCATACTCAAAACAACCAATTGTCAACCTGCTCTGATACCTGTTGATCTGAAATGATCTTTTAAATGAATTGGTTAAGTATTTTGCATGTGTAAGTTTACAAGTTAAGACTTAATAACAAAGATAAGAAGGTTAAATAAATAATTTGCAACAAATAAAGAAGTAAATACAACAAACCATAAGCATATTTAAGACACCAGGAGTTGATAACGAAGCTCGACAATTTTTCTACGTCTTTGGGCATTTGTCTCATTGGGGGAGGCTTCTTTATTAATCTTCAATTCTTAAAATCTACATCAAAATTACATAAATTTGTTATCTAACTACACAAAAATGTTCTAATCTATCTCAGGAACACAACACAACAAACGACAATGAAAAAGGTGGAGTAAAACTTCCAAAAATGGCCTCCAAAGCTCAGCTACTATTCTCACTTCCTTGCATAAAAATGGCATGGACTTCATAATTCTTCATCATTCCGCTCCTTCCTGTTGGTAAAATAGGTTTGGTTTATATAAAATTCAATTTCAGGTTGACTCCCAACTTCTCCTCAAACTTTTGTGATATTTTAGGCTCAAATCCAAACAAAATATGGCATAAAACCATAAAATGTGGCCAAAATATAGCAAAAAGATTTAAAACAAATCATATGACAAGGTCAAAAACCCACTTTTCAATGAAATATGTATGTGCGCCCCTTTGTTTTCAGCTCTCGATCTCGTGGAAGTTATTTGTCCCTGTGCTAGGGCCAAATGGCACCTGCGCGCCTGGTCCTCATCCTTGTTCATGCAAAAGAGCACCCTTGTTCACATAACCATCCACCCTGGTCAGCAAGTAGTCCCCCCCATCCATCGGGTGCTAACCCACCACATGAAAAAAAAAAACTAGGCGATGGCGGTGTTGTCAAGCCACGCATGTCTGCCATAGTGGTTAGCGGATGCTTGTTAAATCGTTGCCTAGAGAGAAGTTCGGACATTCAAACCGCTCAGAGGACATAATAAATTTTGACCCAGGCCTTCTTGGCCCGATATGGGGTGCCACATGGTGCCCTATGATTGGGCCACATGGCAATCCCATGTTGGCCCATACCACATCATTGCACAGTCAACGCCAACTAATATTCCCAGTCAGTTGTCCACCTATCTGGAAAATCAGTTGTACAGTCAGAACCATATGCCATGCATCACAACCAGAGCCTACCACCTGTATGCCATGTCACCAATCGTACCCTACCAGCTTTCGTCTGTACTTCCACGTGTCATCACCAGAGCATGCCATGTCACTATACATACTGACACATCATCATCTGTACAGTCGAGTCATATGCCACATCAACACCTAAAAATGTTGAATCTGCATGACATGTGTCATCCTCTGGTGTTTCCACATCATCATGTTGACGTATTATGCCACATGTGGGTTGTTGGTAGGTACGCGGCCTCTTCACAACCCACAGGCCGGAAGGTCCATGTGCACACATGATCTTTCCTTCTCAACGGCCCAAAGAACTCTAAACGGTTCTTCTATTTCCCTATCGAGAAATCTTCACCCACAACAAATCTCACGCGATCCCCTCTCTACACTCAAGAGATCAGACTTCGCAACTTTGCGAACCCTGTGGTCGAGCGTTGGTTTCACGAATCCCCGAAACCCGATACAAGTCAACGCTAACCTTTTCCTTTACCCTTTCGGGATTTTTCTTATCGGCATTTTGGCACTCGCGATGTCGAACAACTTGTCTCACTGACTCCCGAACCCCGATATGCCGATACCCCGATACATGTGCAAGTTTGACTTTTCAATGCTTCACCTCATCGGGACTTCGAACTTCGTGGTATCATGAATCCTAAAGCAACGATTTCAGAACTTCACCCCACGAAACTCCGAAATGACATGCCACCTGTCCACTCCCTGACTCCTCTATGGCCCACACAATCCTTTGGCTATCGGGATATCGCGTTTCGTGATATCGCAATTCCTATTGCACCGTTTGCAGTACTTCCACCCACGAAACCTCGATACACGTATCGACGTGTAAATCCGACGGCCCTTGTGGCTCGGATCTACGGTCCTGCCCTCCTGATCTTAGAACCTTCTGAGGTACTCGCGATAACCCACTTGCTCCTCTGTGATATCTAACGGCTCACGGAAGTTCGTGAATCCTCCTCAGAGAATTTCGACCGTCCATTCTTCCTCGATCATTTCTATGAACAACTAAGTGTTCCTCCACAAACATATCCACCTGCGGTGTGAACTTATGACACTTCTTACAAAATTTTAGTCACAGCTTCCCTGCGCTGTCCTTCAACAATTTCGAAGGACTTATCCTTCCTGAGCTTTTCCCACGACTCTGCGTATTCTTAGAAGATTTCTTGCTCGCACCCTTTGCGAAAACCTTCAGACACTTCCAAGTGCTAAATTTCCTTCAACCCTGTGCACTCCTGCAGCAACAGTCTTTAAATCCTTCACTCAGGTTCGCAAACCCTGAGACTTCACTCGCCCTATGCACTCCTTGCATGACTCCTGTGCTCAACTACGCTTCTGGGTGAACGAGAACAAAAGCTACCTATCTGAACCCTTTGTTAATGCACTCCTTGTGGACACTTTCAACTGCACTCCTTGCAGGAACTCTTGTTCATATAGAGAAACAATTGAAACTCATTCCTTCTTCCTTTCAGACTTCAAACTCAAAACATGAAATCATATACACAGCATATAAAGCAAATGTATAAAAGGAAGCAACCATTCATGAGCATATCATTCAACATCAATACACAGAGAACAACACAAAACCATGAATTTGAATCAAATATTTCTATTAATCCAAATATCTATACATGGGTGTTCTTACACAACTCTCTGCATGCTCTTTCTCCAATGATTCACCTCCAATGCTTCACGTAATGATACAATACACAATGAGGGTGTCTATATCCCGTTTCCCTCTTGCACTCTAGAAACTTTAAAATCTACACATTCAATTCTACCTACTTGCATTAACTACTTTAAATGCCTTCTACCTACTAAGGACGAGAGAAAACTGCTCAAGGTCCATTTACATTATACAAGTGCGCTTCTTCTTAATGAATTCATTTAATATTGTGCATCAACTTCAAGGAAATTTCAAAATTTGCGCTGGCACTTTCCAGCTGTCTTTTTCTTCCGCGCTGGCTCGCTTGATGTTGGCGATGCTCCTGCATCATACTCCCTCACTTGAAAATTTTCATGGGCTCCTGTCCATGAGCTCACGCATAGTATGTCCATGCCTCTATATCTCTGTTTCGTTCTCCCAGTTGGCATCTTCAACTGGATGGTCTTTCCATTTAACCAGATACTCAAAGTATTCTTTCCTCCTTGTCTTCTTACTCACTCTTTTGTCCAGTATGCACTCCATCTACAGCTTAGCTGCAATTGGCATCTACTTTGTCCACTGGATCACTGGTTGTTCATTTCTAGTCCCTGTTTCTTTAGCTCTATATGGGTACAAATCTGATATATTGAATATCGGAGAAATTTCGATCCCATCGGGTAATTCAATCTCATAAGCATTCGCCCCAAATTTTCTCAAGACCCTACATGGCCTGATTTTCTTCATCTTCAACTTATTATATGTTCCTCTCGGGAACCTTTCCTTCCTTAAATGTGCCAGAACCAAGTCACCAACCTCAAACTGAAGTTGTCTTTTATGTTGATCTACTCTGCGCTTATACTCCTGACTTGAATTCTGCAATCGCTCCTTCACCTAACTATGAAGTTCCTTCATCGCCTCTACGAATTCTTCTGCACTAGCACTCTTAGTCGCAGTTTGTTCTGAATCCCTCATCTCAGAAATTCCTCTCGGCTACATGCCATAGACAACCTGAAATGGACTTTTTCTTGTGCTCCTGTTAACTGAGTCATTATAAGAAAACTCTACCTATGGTAATATGCTATCCCACTGGCTGTGGTGTTCTATCACCAAGCTTCTTAGCAAGTCTCCCAGACTTTTGTTTACCACATCCATCTGAGGATGATAAGCTGAACTAAATGACAAGTTAGTTCCCATATTTTTCCATAAGGTCCTCCAAAAATGACCTATGAATTTCGTATCTCGATCCGAAACAATGCTTCTTGGCAACCCATGAAGTTGAATGACTTCTTTGAAAAACAGATTTGCAATGTGAGTTGTGTCACTGGTTTTCTGACATGGAATAAAGTGTGCCATCTTGGAAAATCTATCCACCACCACAAATATTGAGTCAACACCTCTTTTTGTTCTTGGCAACCCCAATACAAAATCCATGCAAATTGCATCCCACAGCCTCTTTGGTATGGGAAATGGTTGATAGAACCCTACATTCTTTCTCCTTCCCTTTGAATGCTGGCAAATTATGCATCTATCCATGAATCTCCTGACGTCTGCTCACATTCCCCGCCAAAAATATGACTCATTCAGCTTTGAGAACGTCTTGTCGTGACCAAAGTGCCCTGCTAATCCTCCACTGTGTTTCTCCTTCAGTAGATTCTCCCTCATGGAGCATTTTGGAATACACAGTTGATTACCCCTAAAAAATAATCCTTCTTGGATCATGTATTCGGCCCATTGGCTTCTGTCCCTGAGAATTGAATTCTCAGCTGCTTCATACGCTTCCTTAAAATCATGATCATCTGCGTACATGTTCCTGAGATCATCAAAACCCAACGTTTTGAATCTGAACTCCTGCAACAACAAACACTTCCTGCTCAAAGCATCAACAACTTTGTTAGCAGTACCCGAAATATGTTTAATCACAAATGTGAAATTCTGCATATACTCAACCCATTTGACATGTTTTTTATTCAACTTTTCCTGTTGAGTCACAAACTGCAATGCATGATTGTCACTATACAAGACAAACTCCTTGGGAATCAAGTAATGCCTCCATTTCTTCAATGCATGTATGATAGCATAAAACTCCTTATCATATGTGGAGTACTTCACTTTCACTTCATTCAGCTTCTCATTGAAGTATGCTATCGACCTGTCTTCCTGACTCAAGACTTCCCCGATTGCAAATCCACTTGCATCGCACTTCACTTGAAATGTCTTCTGGAAATCTGACAACACCAAAAATGGTTGTTCCGTGATCTTCCTCTTCAATAGAGTAAAACTCTTTTCAGCCTCCTCTGTCCAGTGAAAATATTTATGTCTTTTCTTCACTGTATCCATCATTGTTGCACTAATTCCACTGAAATTCCTGATGAACTTTCGGTAGAAACTAGCCAATCCGTGAAAACTTCTCACCTCAAATATATTCTTCTGTGATGGCCAATTCTTGATTACCTCCACCTTATCTAGATCCATCCTCAACTCATTTTCCGAAATAACAAATCCCAAGTAAATGAGCTCTGTCTTCATGAATGAGGAATTCTTCATGTTTATCAACAACTTCTCCTGTTGTAGTTTCTGCATCACTGTAGCCAAATGCTTCAGATGCTCTACCACTATTTTACTGAAAACCAGTATGTCATCTAAATACACAATGACAAACTTTCTGATGAAATCTCTCAGGACTTCATTCATCAACCTCATGAAGGTACTCGGCGCATTTTTTAAGCCAAACGACATAACAAGACATTCATACAACCCTTCATTTGTTTTGAATGTTGTCTTCCATTCATCACCTTCCCTCATGCGGATTTGATGATAACCTCTTTTCAAATCAATCTTTGAAAAATAATTTGCTCCACTCAAGAAATCCATCAGATCATCCATCCTCGGCAATGGAAATCTGTACCTGATGGTTATATTATTAATCTCCCTCAATTCAGTACAGATCCTCTAGCCTCCATCTTTCTTCGGACTAAGTATTGTTGGAACAACACATGGACTCAAGCTTTTCCTGACCAAACCTTTGTCCAACAAATCCTGGACTTTCCTCTTAACCTCTTCATTCTCTTGTGGCGTCAACCTGTACGTGGATTTTTTTGGAAAACTGGCTCCTGGTATGAGATCAATATTATGACTCACACTTCTGATCAGTGGCAACGAACGAGGTAATTCATCCACTACTATATCAGCGAACTCTTCCAGTAGTTCCTCAACTTCTTCTGGTAAATCATCCACTCTCATGCTGGTCAAAACAATCTTCGGCTTCCTGACCACTATGAACTGTGGATCCTCCTTCTTCTTAACCTCTATAAGAAGTTCCTTCCCACTCATGAGAAGTACAGTGTTGCTTACTTCTGGTTTCACCTTCTTATCTTTGATTAGAAGCAACATGTATGTCCTCCCACTCTTCTCTAAGGTGTATGTTTTCATTCTCCCATCATGAATCACATTCCTGTCATATTTCCATGGTCTACCCAGAAATAGATGAAAAACATCCATAGGAATGACATCACATAATATCTTATCATTATATCCTCTTATCTTGAATTTAACTAAACATTGTTTAGTGACAGTTACCTGATTTCCTTTTGTAGCCACGAAATTATGTATGGGCTTGGATGATCAATCATCTCCAGCGCTAGCTTCTCTACCATCTCGGTTGAAATGATATTATCCGTGCTAACACTGTCTACAATGACCTTGCACACCCTATCCTTGGTCTTGCAAGCAGTTCGGAAAAGTCTGGTCCTTTGGACTGAACTCTCCACCTCCTTCTCTGGTGTCAAAAGATCTTTCCGCATCATCAGCGATCTTCCGCCTTCAGCGTCTTCTGCCTCAACATCCCGCCTCTGTGCTTCGGCGATGTGAGTTTCTCCAATCTCCTTATTTTTGTCTGGACACTCGTAAGACTTGTTCCCATTCTTTCCACATGTGAAACATGTGATTACTTCACCTCTTCCTCTTCCCCTACCTCTAGTACAAGGAAAAGTGTTATTGTCAGCATAATCTCCTCTCTGCTTAGTATGTTGTCCTCTTTGTTCAACATATTGCCCACGTTGTGAACTTCCACCTCTCTCAGTTCGAGTCTGAGGTTTCTTCCAGTCTTCCTTGGGATTATGATATTTATCCTGGGCAACTAATTTGCCTCTGGGCTGACTTCTGCCTCAGCCTCTCTGACCCTGCTTTTAGTTCAACTTCTCTTCCGTTTTCAGAGCCATCTGATAAGCATCTTCCACCATTCGGATGATTACCATGCTCATCTCATCTTGGATATCATATCTCATGCCATTAATATATCTAGAAACCTTTTCATCATCGCTCTCCCGATGACCTGCCCTTATGTTCAGTTTATAGAATTCCTCAATGTATTCTTTTACTGTCATCAGATTCTGTCTTAGGTTCTGCATTCTCGTGAACAGAGTAATTTGATAATCTCTGGGGATGAATTTTGCCTTCATCTTCACGATCATTCTGTCCCAGTTTTTGATCTTCTGCTTTCGCTTCCAGCGTCTGTCATCTTGTAGTTCATCCCACCACAATGCTGCATGTCCCTTCAGTCTCGTGACAACATGCTTGACCTTCTTGTCCTCTTCGACATCTTCATAGTCGAAGTATGTGTCAAGAGCTCTAATCTAGTCTAGAAGCTCCTCTGCATCCAAGTTTCCCTCATAAACTGGAGTGTCCATCTTTGCTCTTGCACCCATCCTGGCAATAGCTTTGATCAAACGCTCGTTTGATGCATCTTCGGATGCAACTGCTTCTTCACGTTTAGCCTCAATCTCTCTTTCAGAATCACTAAGATCCCCAGCACTGACTATACGCCTTTGTTTTGTTTCCATGTCTTCGAGTCTAGCTCATAGATCACGCATTTCTCTCTCCATAACTGGATCTGTCATCTGCCTGCCTCTTCTTAACAACATTTCCCTCTCCTCTAGATCGGGTGATTGCATATCCCTTCTCCTCGGTGGCATGGTGAATTCTCTTTCTCTGCTACAGAAAGCAAAGAATTTTCCTGAGCTCTGATACCACTTGGTAGGGACGCGGCCTATTCACAACCCGCAGGCCGAAAGGTCCATGTGCACACAAGATCTTTCCTTCTTAGCGGCCCGAAGAACTCTAAATGGTTCTTCTATTTCCCTATCAGGAAATCTTCACCCACAACAAATCTCACACGATCCCCTCTCTACACTCGGGAGATCGGACTTCGAAACTTTGCAAACCCTGTGGTCGAGCGTTGGTTTCACTAATCCCCAAAACTCGATACAAGTCAACCCTGACCTTTTCCTTTACCCTTTCGGGATTTTTCTTATCGCGATTTCGACACTCGCGATGTCAAACAGCTTTTCTCTCCGACTCCTGAACCCCGATATGTCGATACTCCGATGCACGTGCGAGTTTGACTTTTCAATGCTTCACCTCATCGGGACTTCGAACTTCGTGGTATCGTGAATCCTAATGCAATGATTTTGGAACTTCACCCCATGAAACTTCGAAATGACGTGCCACCTATCCACTTGCTGACTCCTCCATGGCCCACACAATCCTTTGGCTGTTGGGATATCGCGTTTCATGTTATCGCGATCCCTGTTGCACTGTTTGCGAGACTTCCACCCACGAAACCCTGATACACGTATCGATGTATAAATCCAATGGCCCTTGTGGCTCGGATCTACGGTCCTGCCCTCTTGAGCTTAGAACCTTCTAAGATACTCGCGGTAACCCACTTGCTCCTCTGTGAGATCTAACGGCTCATGAAAGTTCGTGAATCCTCCTTAGAGAATTCCGACCGTCCGTTCTTCCTCAACGATTTCTACGAACAACTAAGTGTTCCTCCACAAACCTATCCACCTGCAGCGCGAACTTACGACACTTCTTACAAAATTTTAGTCACAGCTTCCCTACGCTGTCCTTCAACAATTTCAAAGACCTTATCCTTCCTGAGTTTTTCCCATGACTTTGCGTCTTCTTAGAAGACTTCTTGCTCGCACCCTTTGTGGAAACCTTCAAACACTTCCAAGTGTTGAATTTCCTTCGACCTTGCACACTCTTGCAGCAACAGTCTTTAAATCCTTCACTCAAGTTCACAAACCCTGAGACTTCACTCGCCCTGCGCACTCCTTGCACGGCTCCTGTGCTCAACTGCACTTCTGGGTGAACGAGAACAAAAGATACCTATTTGAACCCTTTTTCAACGCACTCCTTGCGGACACTTTCGACTGCATTCCTTGCAGGAACTCTTGTTCAGATAGAGAAACAATTGAAACTCATTCCTTCTTCCTTTCAGACTTCAAACTCGAAACATGAAATCATATACATAGCATATAAAGAAAATGTATAACAAGAAGCAAACATTCATGAGCATATCATTGAGCATCAATACACAGAGAACAACACAAAACCATGAATTTGAATCAACTCTTTCTATTAATCCAAATATCTGTACATGGGTGTTCTTACACAGCTCTCTACATGCTCTTGCTCCAATGCTTCACCTAATGATACAATACACAATGAGGATGTCTATATCCCGTTTCCCTCTTGCGCTCTAGAAACTGTCAAATCTACACATTCAATTCTACCTACTTGCATTAACTACTTTAAATGTCTTCTACCTACTAAGGATGAGAGAAAACCACTCAAGGTCCATTTACATTATACAAGTGCGCTTCTTCTTAATGAATTCATTTAAGATTGCGCATCAACTTCAAGGAAATTTCAAAATTTGCGCTGGCGCTTTCTAGCTGTCTTTTGCTTCCGCACTGGCTCACTTGATGTTGGCGATGCTCCTGCATCAGTTGTACTATTGATGTCAGTATTACTAACTACTGACTTTGACATTTGATGTTTTTGTATGTTTGGAGAAAACTTCAGAATGCGATATCTTCGCAATACAGAGTCCATTTTCAAAAAAAAATACACTGTCAAAATCGGCGCAACGAGCACTACCCAATGGTGTTGGTTTCATCTGAATCCAAGAACTTTGGAATTTTTTTCCTTTTCAGATCCATTTTGGATCACATATGGTTGTAACCAGTGTATGCAGAACTTCCCTGGGTGCTGCATAAACTTCTTATCATATCGTAATTCCAAGTCGTCTACTTGGAATATTTTTTACTTAATGTGTCTATCATGCCATGATTTTTCGCTTGATTTTTTCACTTGTTGATGGAACCTTGTGGAAAATATGTCCTCCTCAAGATGTACCAGTTGTGATAGGCATTCATGTATTGCACCTGAAACTAACAAATCTGTGATAGTTGCAATGCACAGACTTGGTACCAGAAATTCCATTGACATTACTGCCTCATGTCTGTATACCAACCTGAAAGGCGTTTGTCTTGTTAAATTATTATTGGTTGTCTTGTATGCCCATAATACCGTAGGGATTCTTAAGTCCCAGTCATCTCTTCCCACATTGCATATTTTTGTTATTTCATTCTCTAGGACTTTTTTGAATGCTTCCACTATGCCATTAGCCTATGGGTGGTACATCATACTCTTCTAGTGGTGGATTTGGAATTATTCAATCAAATATGCTATGGTTTTATTGATAGAGTGTGTTCCCTGATCACTCATCAATGTTCGAGGACATCAAAATTGAGTTACTATGTTTTCAAACAAAAAGTGTGTGGCATTTTCTGCACCGCAATCTGTAGTTGGCACGACTTCCTCCCATCGAGTTATATATTTTGTCGTTGCAATGATGTACCTTTCCCCTGATCTTCTTATTGGTGGGTTAATTGGTCCAATGAAGTCGATATCCCACTTATCAAAAACTTGTAGTGTAACTTGTGGGATCAATGGCATCTCGTCTCTTCTAAAGGTTTTTTTGACCCTTTGACAAACACCACATGTCTTACAGTATGCCTTTGCATCCTTATGGAGTGTAGGCCACCATAACCCTGTACATAAGACCTTCTATGTTATGTATTTCCTTGCATAATGTCCTCCTACTATCCAATTGTGCACTTATGCCAATATAGTTGGTATTTCGTGTTCGACTACACAGTGTCATAGTATTTCACCTGCACCCATCTTATATAAGCTTCCTGCAGTTAGTTAGTAGTCTGCAGTATTTACTACCAACTTCTTTTTCTGCGCGACCATCATGTCTAAGGGGGCCATTATGTTACTAAGGAACTGTACAATATATATAATTTAATCATCTACCATCTTAACAGAGAATAAGTGTGCGTCTCAAAAGATATCGTCTAGGTTTTTTGCCTCTTGTCCCGATAGAATGAATGACAAGTGTTATGGTCCTACATTAAATTTACTTATTTTTGCTACTACTTCGAAGTCGTACTCCTGAAACAATAGGATCCATATGAAAATCCTCCCCCCCAACACTGACTTGTTTACTAGATATATCAGCGCATAATGATCTGTGAACATCTTAAAGTGTCAACCTAGTAAGTAGTGTCTGAACTTGTGTAGCGTGTAGACCATAGCCAATCCCTCAATTCTGTTGTGGTATAATTTTTCTCCGTTGTTGATAGTTTCCTACTTCTAAAAGCGATTGGATGATCTATCTCTTCATCACCTGGATATGAAAAGATTGCACCCAATTCTATAAATGAGGCATCCATGTGTACATGAAATTCTTTGTTCCAATAAGGGAAAATTAATATAGGCGCAGTTACTAACTTTTGTTTCATTGTGTTGAGTCCTTTCTGACAATCATCATTCCATTGGAACTTCACATATTTTTTCAACAATTTTTCCATTGGGGCTATAATATGCGTGTATCCTTTAATAAATTTCTTGTAATACCTGGTATGACCCAATGTCGCATATAGTTGTTTGATTGATGTGGGTGGTTGTAATTCCATAATAACTGCAATTCGGGATCAACTATCAAGCCTTGTTTGCATACTACGTGTCCCAATAATATTCCAAACGGTGCACAAAAAATACACTTCTTTAGGTTTAAGGATATATTATGTTGTCTACAGTTATCCAACATCAATCTTATTAATTCAACGTGATCTCATAACAGGGTAAATACAGTCTATTCATCCAAGTAGACTTCAATAAACTTGTGAATGAACTCCTTAAACACTACAACAACTACTCTGGAAATACCACAGGAGCATTTTTCTAAAACAAATGGCATTATTGTGTATTGAAAACTTCCCCATGCTGTCACAAATGTAGTCTTATGTTTTTCTTCCTACGTAATTCTTATTTGATGGTATTCTGAAAAACTATTTATGAATGAATAGGTCTCTTGTCTGCCTACGTCTTTTAGTACTTTGTCTATAAAAGGTGTTGGGAATGTATCATGTAGGCATGCATAGTTTAGTTTCCTTAATTCCACATATATTCTTATACCCCCTTTTTTCTTGTCCTGGACTACTACTAAACTTATCCATTATGATTCTTCAATCGATTTGATAACTCTTGTTTTCAGCATGTAGTCTATTTCCTCCTTGAATTTTTCTTTATATCTTGGATTGAGTCTATAGGGTCTCTATTTTAATAGTTTAGCATCGGGTTGCAGTGGGATCCTCAACTCCCCCATCTCGCCTGCTATCCATTTCATCTATGAGAATGTAGGGGGAAATAAGTATTTATATTCATGTAGTAGATCTGCTATATTTTCTATGGTTTCGTCATCCCAACAATCCCCTATCTATGAAAAATTAGGGTCCTCCTCTGTTCCAATATTAACTTTTTCATTTCTTGATTGGTTGTGTGTTTGTTGTAGATTCCAACTCTGGGCCCTTTACTTTGCATTTTTCGTCTGTTTCCTGTACTTGGATGTTGCGACGATCGTCATCATCCTGATCTTCTCTCGTCACATTATAACATTCCAATAACTTGTGAACCATCATGGCATAATCATGTGCGTTGCATACATAAATTACTTCCATTGCTTCTCCTTTAGCGAATATTTTATGTTTAGAACTGCACTTATTGGGGAAAACTCTATCTGAAATGTAAATGTTACCAGGAATAATTGAGTTATGTACTATCGGTCTATTGTATCTTTGTGCATTTGTAGTTCTAAGTACCAATTCTTTGGAATGGTATTTAGGGTAGGTATAAACCTGAGCATCCATTCTTTCCTTGGGATCAATTTCTACACCTTTTCACATTGCACAACATGTTATGTTGGATTTCCTTCTATGATATATTTATGCATCATGTCTCCCTCTTCGGTATTAAATCTTATTTAGATTAGTCTCCTACATTGTTGACAATCTTCCATGGTTCCTTTGTGTGTCTCCCACCATCTTGCAGGGGTGGATTTCAATACAACATCCAGTGCTAGTAGCCTTTGTTGCTCTGGAACCTCTACCTAAAATTTTTGTATGAATGTTTTTATATATGTCAATCTATCATACTTAGGTGGCTTGCACAATTCTGTTCCAATCCAATGTAGTGATATCTTCAAGTATGTGCATCATCATGTTGACACTTCATGTATCCTCTATTGCTAGTTTTCTAGACCTACTTATGAGTCTGATGTACATGAATCGATTCTTCTCCAACTTAGTGTGTCATCTACATTGGAATTAACATAATCATCCATCCTTGTAGTCATGTTGTATAGGTGATAGATTTCATCACCCTGCGCTGGTTCTATGTACCTCCTTCCCTCTTTTGGGTCTAAGGGTGCAGTGACATTCAGGTCTCCTACTTCAAATATCATCTCTCGCCTTTTCAAATTGATAATGGCTTGGTTATAGAAGGCCCATTTCAGTCCCATTAAAATTGGATATGGTTGGTTGTCATCCAAAATCTTGATAACTTCAAAATATGTGATGTTCTGCACTCCATCTATATTCATAGGTATTCTTGTTAATATTCCAATAGTTACTATTTTGTACTCATTTTCTAGTCTCAATTGGATGGGTGACCACACTAACTTTGGTTTCCCCATAATATCCCATGTCTTCTTAGGTAACATGTTCACATCAGACCCTAAGTCTAATATCACATTGTTTATGTCATATTCTTCAATTTGCACATTGAACCTAAATTCTTTGTTGGTTCTTTTCTTACGTAGTAGCTAGTTCACTACTTTCTTTTCGGTAGGACTTCCTTTCCTTGAGCACAGTGACTGATCATAGAGAATAATGTATGTAATGTCTTTTCATATTCAACCAATTCTAGGAAACTTTGCAAAAACATTCCTAAGGTCCTTACCTTCTCCAGTGATCCTTTGGTCATGATCTGGTCCTTAGTGGGATGCATATACCCCATAGGTGGCATAAATAATGTGGACGTTGTCTAGTTCTATCGCAAGAGTTCTTTCCTTATTTTTTTATAGGTCTCCTTCTCTTCATGTGGGTCAGATGTGCATGTAGGTGCTTGTGATTTATTTACCCACTGCTCAATCAATTTCCTTTCATTGGTTGTATCCATCCCTATTTTGGTTCCTCCATGTATAACGACCACAATTTTGGGTCCTTCATCCTCTATTTCGGTGGTTGTCAGTTGAATATTTGGGTTATGGTTCTGATTCCCTTTGGCCTGTCATTTTTCTAGAAGTTGTGGCAAGTCCTTTGTTGCATGTTCTAACGCCCGACAGTAAGTACATGTTGTGCAGGGATTATGGAAATCCCATGCTAAGTGTCCTTATTGGTTACAATTATAGCATATTATGGGGCTTCTTCCTCCTCTCCCAAATTTTTTTCTACCTCGACCCCTACCAAAGCCTCCTTAGTTTCCTTGATTAAATCCTCTTGGATTATTTTACTTCCCTCCTCCTTATGTCACAACAATCTCCTCTTGAATCTCGTACATGTCTATCGTTTTCTCCCTCATTAAATCAAATGAGCGACAATATTTTTCTTCTTTTCCCATTGATTTGCAAAAGATACATAATAAATTCTTGGGGTACTCTGATATTTCTATAATAATTGTCTCTCATGGGGGTTATGTTCCCATTTCTTTCATATATCATAGTATCCTCCTCTTTGTAGCACGTTTGGTGTTCCAAATGCTAAACATTGTGCAAAGGCTAGACATTCATCTTTGTGGTGACCTTCACTCTTGCATTTGTTGCCCCATACCTATTCCCGTTTCTCTTCCCCCCTTGTAATGTTTGCTAATTTAATTATCAATGAATCTAGCTGGTTCTGTATTTAGGGTCCATTGTCGTCTCCGACCAGAGAGGCTTCCAATTTCATAGAAATTTTCAACGCCTCAGACTATGACATAACCTTTTGTTGTATTAAAGGACTGCATATGTGAGGTAACAATCCTACGATGAACCACTCTCTATGTTGTTGAACGGGTATTTGAAATGTTAACCTCCCCATGACATCTTTGAACCTCTAATCGAACTCCCATGCCGACTGAGTCTATACTTTCTTGATCTCCTTGAGCTAAGTAATGTACTATGAATTAGACTTTGGTTTCTTAAATGATTTTAATAATGCTTGTGTAATCTCTAATAATGTCCTTGTTTGAACCAATGGTGTAGTACTTTGGATTTTTATGTACCAAACTAGCACGCGTCCTCTAAAATTTGTTTCCAACTACGCGATATTTGCACCATCATCATGTATGTTCTTTGCAGTCTAGATGGTTTCACATACAAATAGATGTTTTTTTGGGTCCTCAGATCCAATTCCTTTGAACTCCGATAATCTCAGTGTATTATCTACTCCTTCCATGTTGTTGGGTGTAGGACCCCTTCCTAGTGATGTTGGTTGAGTCTAACTACCTGTACCACTACCACTTCTCTGGCTAATACTACTCTGACTTCCTTTACTGATTACAAGTTCTCTGGTGAGATCTTTGAACGTTGTCTTAGATTCAGGTGATGTGCATGAGGTTTTTGTTTCGAACCAAGAATCAGCTCGGGAAGTACTTACTGGTTCTTCGATGACTGGACTGAATTGGATATATTCCTCTTCTCCATATATGTGTTGTACTTCTATGATATCGATGTCTGCGTGATGTTATGGGTACTCAGTACCTTGCTCTCTCTCCCCAGACAAAATTCTCAACTTCTTGTACCTTCTCTCACTGTGCAAAACTCCAAATTCATCTTTTCCTTCTGATATCCCTTCTTCCTTCTCTTGCATTCTTAGTCTCCCTTTTGTCTGTCCATTTTCTTACCCTCATATCAGCTCTTGGTCAACAAACCCTAGTTCCTCTATGTTTGTAAATTCCTTTAGCTATCTGAATCCATCATCGCCACTTCTTTATCACATAGCAATAGTTTTATCCAGGTAGCTAACGACTTTATGAATCTTCCTCATGGACCTATAAAGAAGTCTTTTTCTGCAACACTGTAAGCCTAAGTACAGTCTGTGGAAAATTCTATTATGTATCCTCCCAAGATACTTACGAGCCAAAATTACATTGTATGAGACATCCTATTGTCTACTGAGTCCACTCATCTCAATAGTTCAGGAGTCTAGTTCTTTGGCGCAACTGGTCTATGTCTACTTGTCTTTTCCACAAATATTTCCAACCATTCTACTAAAATATTAGGAAATTCACTAAAAAAACCTCATGCAAGTTTGTGTACACGTACCTTTGCAACCATTTCTTATTCGTTAACCAAGGGTTTTTATTCTCCTTCTGAGAAAATTCTTTTTCTTTTTGTTCCAACCATTTGGTTATCTCTTTCCTCATTGGACTCCAAAAACTTCCCTCACTTTCAGATTCTGGGTCCCAACAATAGAACCATTTGTTGGTGCATGTACACAGGAAGGTTAAAAACCCTGGTTTCAAGGTAATTAGTCCAACAAAACCCTACATATACTGACCCTTTCAGCATCACCTGCAAGCAGGTGAAGTATCACTCGAGGTATCTTTATGGGGACTGTAAGAACCAAGATTCTTCAGCGGTGAGAGAAATAAGTGAGGCACACTCTGCCATACCTACAAGATCCTTTTGTGAACTAGATTCTAGTTAAACTAACTAGGCTACTTAATTCTATATGCATACTAGTCTATATTCTTGTCATTTAGTGGTTAAACATACAATTAAATCTAATGCACATGAATCTATCAACAATATCAGTGAAGATAATCATTCAGCCATAGTAAAAGCATGAATTAACACAACAAAGACGTGAATTAACAAAATAAATACATGAATTATCATTTAACAACATATTTAGGCATCGAGTTATCGTGGTTCACCCCATCCTGGGCTACATCCACAATATATTTCCTTATTTATTAAAGCTATGGCATTATTCTTGCACTCTGCACTACAATAGAGGTTCAATGTACACTACTCTACTTACATTGGTGGATTCTTTACACAAATAACATCCTAAAGTTGCAAAAACTACTCATAATTCCTCTGGTTCCTCTTCTTTTTCTTCTACCCTCTAAACCTTGTGGATATTTTACATATTTTTGGAACCTTTTTCTTAGGTTTTCTTGCCAACTCATAATGAGTTGGCTACCACTCATGCTCGGTTGGCGACAACTCACTATGAGTTGGATACAACTCATGCTTGACTATTTTTTCTGGATTTCATTCTAGTTGTGTCTTCTTGTCACCCATCTTCTTCTCTTTCCTCTCTCTTCTTTCTTGATCTTCTTGATCTTGCACTTTCTCTCTGTATCTCTTCTCTTCTAACTATTCTCTATCCAACACTTCCTTCCCAACATGTGGTACATGAAATATAAGACTACTGCACAAGAAAAATAGGCAAGGTCCCTCACCAAGATCAAATAGGATCTACTTCAGGAATTTTAGAAGTCAAATTTAGAGTCCCAATGCATTACAAAGATTAAGGAAATCAAGCAGAAAGAAGGAAAGACCATTTGGGACTATGACTAGTGGTTCAAAAACTTATTGGATAGGCTAATTTTTTAGATCCAAGATGTAAAACATAGAGAATGGTTCATTATGGGGTTGTTACCCCATATTCAAGTGTCGCTCAGCCAGAAAAAGTTGATGACTTAGGGTGAGGAAATTGAGATCACGATGTGTTTGGAAGCCACACCTGAAGGTGTAGAAACATCAGTCAAGTTGGAATAGGTTCAATCAACATTGTCCAACCTAACAATCCAATTACAAGATATGGCTAAAGATAAATCCATGCGCAAACATGTGTGGTGCACTACATGCCACTTAGAAGGGCATCAACGTGACGAGTGCTTGATCCTTCCAAATTATCTGGCGACTGGTGTGTTGAGTCCATTTTCCTCAGGACATTAAGAATGGTGTAAAATATGCTAACAGTGGGGCCATGTTCCACCCCACCGCCCCACCTTACCAAAATACCAAATGAAAAACCACACCCCCTTTCCGTGAATTCTGTAAATCTGTCAGCCACGATATCAGTATTTGTCACTCCCTCCAAATGATGCAAGATAACACTTGGGATGCATTCCGGGTGCAAGAGGAAAAAAAGGGTGGTGAGAGTGGAGCTGTTGATAGAGGAATATATCAAGGAGGACCTCGAGGTGGGTATGAACATGGTCGAGGATGGGGATATGGTGGAGGAGGCAACATACCCCCCACATGCTTCAATTGCAGTGTTATCAATCATGTCTCATGGTTCTACACTAAGTTATATGTGATATACACATACTTTTATAGTCCCAAGCATCTAATTGAGGATTTTCCATACTTGCTGAAAAAATGGGAGGAAAAGAAGGGTAATTGTAACATGGTACATGTCGAGCCACACAAAAATCATAAGAAGAAAGGAGAAGGAAATATCAATATAGTAACACATAGAGGGGTGAATATAGGGGGAGATTTTGAACCTAGAGAAATTTCAGGTAAATAAGCTGAAGGAAATATTAGGAAGGCCCCCCTAGCCCCCTCGAAAATTTGGCGTGGCTTAGTAGAAGCAGTTTATGCATGATGCACAACAAGCCTTGGAGGAAGAATGAGCGTGAGAGGATATGAAAAACATGACTCAGAGGTCGCTTGAGGAGGAATGGGTCTGGGAGGAAGTTCATAGGGTGAGACAGAGGTCACTAGAAGAAGCATGGATCTGTGAGGAAGTGTAGCGGGAGACACAAAGGTCGCTGGAAGAAGCACGTGCATGCGAAGAACTACATCATGTCATGCATAGGTATTTGGAGGAAGCTCATGTGTCCAAACAAATCTAGTGCACCAACCAAATATCAATAGAAGAAGCACACAGACAGACTATTCTACGACGCACTGAGCAAGAAGAATATGAACAACGCCAAGAAGAGTTGCAATGTGCAGCTTGTTTAGAAGCCTTGCATGACCTTGGTCACATTGAAAAAGTAGAAGATCAAGTCAATACCTTCTTTCACTAATGTTTTTGTTTTCTAATAGATCCAAAAGTTGTGAGCAAGTTGACTCATATGTTAATTGCTTGCATGAAAGACCAAGGAGAGGAGACCACCATTGCATCTCCCCTGCTAGAAAGAGATGTATTCCAAGTTATCAAGAAGAAGCACATTGGCCAAGAGTTTAAGATGAATGCAAAGCTTTGTGGGTATGATATCGATGGAGTCATGTTGGATGTAGGATCCGATGTGAACATTTTACCCAAGAAATCCTGGGAAGTGATGGAGAAATGAAAGCTAGTTTGGTGACCCATTCAACTTCGATTATCCAACCAGTATAAGATCTAGCCCATTGACCATATGGATTAAGTTGAGGAAAATATAGAAGGGGTAAAAACGAAGGCTGAATTCGAAGTCATGGATGAATAAGATCCCTACTTTGCATTGCTAGGAATCGATTGGGCCTTTTACAACAATGAAGTCTTGAATTTGAAGAAGTGCCAAATGTCATTTGAGACTGAAAACCTTCACGTGGTTTCACCACTTGATACGTATGAAGGTGAATGATACAATGAGCCTATATATGAGGATGTGTAGGGATCGACAATTAAGAATATCTACAAGATCACGGGTCACATGGAGGACTACATCAACCCTACCACAAATCGATAATTAAGTTGGAGGAGTGTCAATTCATATGACATGGGTTCTAAATATTCCCTAGATAGATGGAAGAAAAATTTGTATGAAATATCCACAAGGTGATGCATCCAACTCACAAGGGTCATGCGATGGATAGGGTCAAAAATTTATGATTCCCTACGGTTCGATGGTACTAAACTAGTGGAGATATTCCTGGTCCAAATGGAAAAGACCACCCTTGTGGAGTAGAGAATCCAGGCCATGGATGTCATGGTTTGTAGGACCCCAACATGATGGTGGGAGACTCATCACCCAAATATTCACAATAGGGAGTATGTAGTCAAGTTCATACAAGTGTTTTTCCATCCCATCGTCGGCTTTTAACTGGCCAACCAATATAAGGGGACTAAGAATGCTCTAGAACATATCTCTTTTTGTGAACAAAACTGGACTTCCAGGAACATCCCTCAAGCCTAATGGGTCCATCAATTTTTCCATACCATGGATATGGTCCCATGAAGCTGGTACATCCAGGAACAAATCATAAGGAAAACAAGTGAGTGGACCCATATGACCTCCCAATTCATTTTGACATTTTGATTCGTTTTAGACGATCCAGTCCTCAATGCTGGTCTTGGTTGAGTTAAGGACTTTATTTTTCATTGATATCCAAAAGCTACTAGTCCACCGCTAGTATTCTCATATCACCAATCGGTGGCCAAGATGAAGGAAGCATTCCATTTCTAGAATATCGATACATACAACATTGACAATGATGACCCCCATGGCATCTATATCTAAGATTCTGAAGGAGAACATGCTCTAAAGGTAAGGGAGACTAAGACAACTGCACCAGATTATAATGGCCCTATAAAAACTAAGAAACACAATATTGGGATAGGAGAGACACTAAATATGGCCATTATTGGGGATTACTGGGATAAGGAGACTATCACCTAGGTGGTTAACCTCCTGAAAGAATATGAAGACTTATTTCCTCGAAGTTTTTTTAAGATGAAGGGAATCGCAAGTTTTTTAGGAGCCATGAAGATCCAACTAAAACCTGACGCCAAGCTAGTCAAGAGAAGACCCTACCATATGAATCCTATATACAAAGAAAAAGTGTGAAAGGAACTCAATCATATGATAGAAACTGTGACCATTGTCCCTGTCGAAGAATATGGTTAGAGAAATCCCATGGTTTTTCAACCAAAAAAAAATCAGAGAGATTCAGATATGCATTGACCTACGGAGCCTCAATACAGCCTATGTCCAAGACCCTTTCCCCACTCCATTAAGAGATGAGGTGCTAGAGAATGTTGGAGGCAGGGAAGCCTATTCCTTCACAGATAGATTCTCTGGATATCATCAAGTTTGGATTGCAGAGGAGGACCAGGACAAGACCACCTTTTCAACTGAATGGGGGTACTTTGCATATAAATTCATGCGCTTCGTATTGAAAAATTCCCACACATTGTTTTCTTAAATAGTGGTACCAGCATTCAAGGATTTTATCCATATGTCTCTGGAGGTATACTTGGATGATTGGACCATGGTCAGTCTATTAAAATACCATATAGAAGCTCTTTGACTCATGATCGATCCGTACCTCCAACTACAAATCTCTTTGAATTTGAAGAAGTGCTTCTTTTGTACTCCCTTTGGTATATCACTTGACTATGGCTTATGTAAATATAACTTGCTAGTCGACCTGACCAATATAGTCACCATCCTAGATATGATATCCCCTACTTCAGTTTGGGGAATATGTGTAACGTTGGGACATACATGATACTACAGACGATTCATTCAGAATTATGCTCAAATAGTGACCCCATTAGAAATATTGTTGCACAAGGATAGAAAATATGAATGGACCTCAGAATGTTAGTAGGATTTTGATACCCTAAAGGAGAAACTAGTGACTGCACCCATTTTTATTTTTCTAGAATGGTCCAAGACCTTGCATGTTCATGTTGATGCTTCACCCATTACACTGGGTGTCATCCTGACCCATCCAGGGGAAGGTAGTATCGATCACCCTATCTCTTTTGCTAGTCGAAATTTATATGATGTCGAGCATAATTATACTACCTCTGAGCAAGAGGGTCTAGACATGGTATATTCCCTGCAAAAATCATTCCACTACATGTTGGGGTCCATATTCAAATTCTTCACTGATCATTTTTCCCTCAAGTATATATTCAACAATATAGTGTTGGGTGGCCTCATATGTCGATGGTTTCTCTTATTTCAAGAATTTGACTTTGAGGTTGTAGTAAAACCAGGAAAACACAATTTTGGGTTAGACCATCTGTCCTACATTGAGATAGGGGAGGCTTCTAATAGTACCAACGAAGAGCTTCCCGATGCACAAATATTCCACATCGAAGCTTTCCCACTTTAAATTTATGAAATAACTGCATTTCTTATTTCTGGACAAGCTTCGAGAGAATACACTCTAGCACAACATTGCCAAATAGTGACCCATAGTTCTAAATACAAGTTGATTGCTAGGAAGCTATATAAATTGGGTGTAGATGGAATCCTTCGCCATTGTGCTTTGGTACATGAAGGAATTGTTTGGGGCCATAATGGTGGAAAATCCACTATGCGCAAGGTTCTATGTGTAGGACTCTAGTGGTGCTCTCTCTTCACCAATGCTAAGGATTACTACAAACGCTAGGATGTATGTCAATGAGTGGAAAAACCCTGTGATGAGATGAGCTCCCCCTCGTCCCCCTGATTTCACTTGAACCCTTCGATAATGGGCCATCGACTTTGTTGGAACTATCAATTCTCTTGTGTGATGCACTAGTGCATGTTACATTATCACTGCAACAAAATATCTGATAAGATGGGTTGAAGTTGTGCCATTCAAGGATTGTACATTCGAGAATGTGTCATGCAAGGTAACCAATATATTGGGTTATGATTTTGAAATCCTCTATAAAAAGGGGAAGCAAAATGTTGTGGCAGATGCACTCTCAAGAAAGGATGAAGATGTTGAGGCCTTTCTCTATGCTATCTTGATCATCCAACCCGATTGGATAATAGAAGAAAG
>ML784691.1:173273-209912 GCA_009831015.1 Picea engelmannii | reverse complement strand
AAAAATGTGCTCTGATACCACATGTAAGTTTTAAACCTGTGAAGTAAAGCAATGCATATATATTCTTAAGCAATACATAAATTAATCAATGGCTCATACACAGAATACACAGAGATCTTTACCGGAAACCCTCAACCGGGAAAGCCTTTCTTTTTCATTATATTGAATTTCACCATTCGCCATACAATATATACAATGTTTTTAGGTATTCTGTAGATACCAAAACCCTAATCCCTTAATCCGGGATTAATTTACAAATCAGCTAAAAATAGCAAAATCCGCTAAAAATAGCAAAAACTGCCAAAAAAAAAATTTCGGGGCGCTGCCCCGAACGCTCCGTGTAACCAGGGGGGGGCATACCTACCCCCCCCTGGGACCCCCCTAGGAAAGCGCCCGGCGCACACGACAGATCCCTAGGTGAAGGGATCGTCAGACGTAGTCGTTGTATCTGATGCACCCACACACACACACATGCAAAGAATATAACACATACCCAACAATTTTTTAAAAATGAATAAACATTTTGATGAATTTTTTTACAGTAAATGGTAATTAGAAATTAATCACATTTACAAAGAAATTTGTAATTTTATTATAATTTCAAGATAATATGATAAAAAGGTAATTAGAAATTAATCACATTTATAAATAAATTTGTAAATTTAATTTCTCTATTAATGCCCCCCCTCCCACCCTAAGGCCATTTGTGTAGCCTATTGAAATGTTAATTTTTCATGTAAATGACAAAGGGGTTAAGGAGATGGTTGTTGTAAGTGATTAAAAAAATTAAAGAATTTGTAGTGCTTAGTGAAGAAATGAGAGTTGCATTAATTATATGCATAACAATTAGCTATTCTATATACATAATGAAAACCTTTGACTAGGTTATTCTTTAGAGGGCTTACTACAACCAGGTGTACACCAAAACATGGCCAAGAATTCTTAAGTAATATATACTAATTAAGTTTAAAATAATTCCAAATCCCAATCCTTCTATTGTATTGTAGTTCATACATGTAATAAAATGAAATAAAAAAATCTCACTAATGAAATATTAATGATGGAATTGAAATGAAAAGAGTTTAGACAAGCCACATATGAAATAAAAAAATCTCATTAATGAAATATTAATGATGGAATTGAAATGAAAAGAGTTTAAACAAGTCACATGTGGCAATGTTCCTACCAAATATTTGCATGAGATTGATTAGCTAGCAGGTTTAAACTTCCAAAGGTTGATTGCATGATTGGTTTAAACTGCCAAAGGTTGATTGCAACCGAATTTGTGAAATAGGTAGAGGAGCAAATTGTACCAGAGAAAAGGATCACATCACCAATTCCATCCATAGTCACTTGTCTCTATGGTTTCCTGGTAGTTCTATCCTGCTCAAAAGATTTTTAATGATCATCGATTCTATGTATTCTAAGTAGTTGAATGTTATAAAATCTTACTCATAGATCTATTAAAGAACAAACAAATTATTGAAGACATCTAAATCATTATTAGGTTTGGAGAAACTACATATATGTCAAACTTATTAGGTGACTTTCTTATAAGCCAAGAGACTGTGCAGGTGACCAGTTTAGAAGGGGGGTTGCAGTGTCTGGAAGCGTTGCTGCCTTTTGTGCAAATGCCTCAAAACTGATCTGTGCATTCTTTGCCAATACAGACTTCCATTAATCTATCCATAAAACATCAATCCAAACATCTTTGGATCCTAATATACTCCTCAAATTCCTCCTCATTCATGCTCGACACCTCGACACCCCTTCAAGACTTGCTCTCAATCTAAAAAAACTCCTCTGCCATACAAAAATACCACACAATATTGAAAGAGTCTCTAAGATCAAAACTGAGAATCCACTACAAGGGATATCACAACACCCATAAATTACATTATATATAAATCCACATTGAGATTGATATTGATATTAACATGACACTTATAAAACCTAAATCACTTAAACTGATATTACCATGATCATAACTCTACATTATATATAAATCCACACTGAGACTCATATTAACATGACACTTATATTAAAAACGCATAAACCCTAAAGCACTGAAACTGATATTACCATGATCATAACTCTACAGTCTTATATGAGCATGATTAATGAAGGGCAAAACTATCGATTAATCTCTACAAAAATGAATGATATTCGTGATGGATCCTGCTTATTCCTGCAGAGAACTGACTGATATTCCTGTTTCATTAACACTAGGATGGTATGAGGTTGGTCAGGTACACATTTAACAATAACAAAAAATACCTTTATTTTTAAGTTTTTACACTTTATTTAAAATACATTGGTACATCGTTGCATGCACAGGGAGTCAATAAAAACGTAGTAAATTAAATCTAAAACTCAGGCACAACTAGTACTCGGCTGCATGGACAACTAGCATGAAAAAAAGAAGTAAAGGAAAACACATAATTGGTAAGGTGGAGTGGAAGGGACTCGATTCACCCAGGGTGCCTTGACGACCTTCCACCTAGTTGAAAGAAGCTGAAGTAAAAATATGTAAATTAAAAAAATGTAAATGCAGTAAAAAAACTAAATTTCAGTAAAATTGCTAAATGTAAATAGATTAAGACAACCAAAAGTTGATTGTCATTGTTATACTAATTATCTTAATCACTTTTTTTTAATGATTAACTGACATCTTTTGTCATGCACTGCACTGTCTGTGAATATGATAGAAAAATCGTCTCACAAGACTAGAATGAGAACCCAAAATACAAGACCTATGACACAGGAGGTAGCCACAGACACAATAACTGCAAATTTTTCTCCTTTTCCATTTCCACTTCCAAGCTCATTCGCAACCCTTACCCTGCAATATTGCGATAACAAAAACAAATTTAGTCTGATTGATTGTCTTTATATAAACAAAGGAAATATAGTTATATGGACACCAACATGTACCCAGTGGTAGTGAGAAGGGCAAGCGGTATCATCACCTCGACTCCATTAATATTCATGCTATAATAAAAGCAAGGGAGAGCATTAGAAGACACTCAGTGATTTGATTTTAAAATATGAATACAACACTAAAGTGGACAAAAACTGGCTAAAATATTTTAGAAATAAATGGCATCCTATATACCAAATTGAAAGGGAATCGAGTGTAGTTTCTGTATCTGCAAGATGTCCTGTCAAGAGAATCAGTACTCTGTAATACCATATTTCCAAGATGTTCAGAGAAATGAGAGAAAATTCATTATCATCTAACTTATATATGTACCTACATGTTTAGCAATATGAAATGCAGATATGGAAGTATATATGAGGAGGAGAATACTTTACCATAGCATTACACCAGAAGCCATAGACCCGAGAATGCCAGAGACCCTAGAATGCCTCTACTGAAAATCCTTTCCTTGTGAGAGGACAACCTCTGCAAACCATATAGAGAAATAGGCCAATAAAAGGGAGCCATGAAACTATATCCAACGTAATAGCAGCTCCAATAATCCCCATTACCAACTTATCAATGACAAGCCAACTTAAGAATATATGGATTAATAAGGTCACTCCAAATAACCAGGCAATCACTGAGTTTTTCAACCATGATTGTAGATATCTCTGAAGAGGAAGAGAGAACACAAATCCAAAATGTTGAGGGATCATCACTTCTCTTCCCAGATACCTCTGGAGGAAGTGGTGGAAGGGTTCCTGTAGGTGCCCGTTGCCAGTGAGTAAAGGTGGCAGCTGATGCCACTAGACGATGTTTTGTTGACCTTTCCCAGGGCCAATTCATCTCTGGTAACCTCCATTTACACCAAGTAGATGTTTAGCCTGCTCTCCCACACGACATTAACCTTCTTCTGCAGAGAAGAGATGCGATGGAAAGTGACGACGAAGGTAACAATGAGGCCCTTGGTAGCCAATTTCTTGGAGATATGCATCAAGGGAATAAGATGGTCGTGACCCAGAGCCCTGAGATGATAGACACTCCAACTGTCTGTGCTAGTTTGACGAGCCCAACCACATGTTCTGACAACCCCTACTCACTGACAATGTGTGACAACATACCGTCGCCACCCTCCTGGCTACAGTGATCGATGCGGACATAACATAATAAAACTATAGGTTAAAACTTGTATATGTTCCTCGGGAACCATGCAATAACATATTTCAATTTTCCCAAAACTTTATGTCCCTGCTATGGCAGGGACATAATAACATATATAAATAGAATCCAAAAAAAGCTAAGTTCAAATTGAAATTGAAAATGAAAAAAACTATGTAAGGATGGTTAGTCCAAATCATCACAAAATCACAATCATCAACAACAAAAAAAACTTTTTGGAAAGAGGATGTTGGAGAAATTTTTATTTTCAACGCACTAGTTCAATGGGAGTTAACTGACTAGTTATATTTTAGACTTTCTATTTCGACCATCACTATTATGAATACATGCATTTCTAAGGAAAGCTAATTGTTTCATTGCTTTTCTTAATTATGGAATGTTATGTATTATATATGAGTGTATTCCACTCATTCATTGTATCACAATGATCACAATGATCATCATTGATTATCTCATTAGAGTAGTGTGAATATATTTTCTCATTCTTCCATATTGAATCTCTTGTCCTTTCTTGATAATATTTGTTTGTGTTTTCCTTAGCTAGATCTCTTGTGTAGGTTTCGATGAAACATTGACATGGTATCAAAGATACACTTCTTGGAGTAAGCCAAATAAGCCAAAGAATAAGAAAAATCAGATCTTCAGTGAGAAAAATTTGTGTAAAAGACATGGTTGCACCCTCTCCTTATCGAAAGGAGCGACCAGTCACACCTAGACTTGCAATTTATTCAATTATGGAGCAGTTGCACCTCATACATTCGCAGAGGGCAACCGGTTGCACCCCATACACTAGCAGAGGGTGACCACAAGGACTTGATCGCTCTGTGTCTCAAGGGTAGGAGTGACCACCTCTAAAAAGGATGAGTGTGACCATACTTTGGTAGGGTTATACCCTAGGCACTAGCAAAGGGAGACCACTAGGACCTGGTCTCACAATGTTTTAAGGAAAGGAGCGACCACCTCTTAAAGTGACTTTTGTTTTACAATGATTTATCCAAAAATATTAACTTTCTGAGGAAACGACCTAAGGGAGAAGTAAATCAACCCATTTTGCAGGTGGGTTTTCAAACATTTGGAGAAATTCCTTACCTTTTTCTCAGAAAGGAAGCTGGAAGATCAGCTCTTGAAACTGATACAAATTTTCCATTTGATGTGCCCTTTCTGCAGTGATGTCTTAAATTTTTCACTTGCAGATTGAGAGTAAATTTTTAGGGTTTCTTAGAGATAGTGGGAGAGATGGATACAACACCTATTCTATAGTCAAATTTGCTGGTAATCCTCAGACCATACAATTATTTTGAATGGAATCCAAAGGATGAATTCCAACTCAGAATGAAAGGACTATACCACTTGATGATGGGGACAAAAATAAAACATGCATCAGCAATTGAGAAGACTAGATGGGTGAATCGAAAGGATGAGGCTATAGGAATTCTTATTGAATTGATTTCAACTTATTTATGCTTTCATGTTGTTGCATGTAAGACTCCAAATGTGATCTGGGCCACCTTGGAAAGTCTATTTGGAAAGCAGGATCAGATGAGAGGTCATGTGCTTGAGGTAGAGTTGAATACCTCAGATAATAAAAGTTTTGATAATATACATGATTTATTTACCAAGTTTAAATCTTTGATATTGATCTTGGAATATTGTGATATCGATAAGTCTAAACAAGTGGAACAAATTATTCTAACAATATTTTACAAGCTAGGATCAAAATATGTTGTCTGTAACATCTCGCTCTTGCGCGCACTGAGCAAACTTATTCTTTGAGGACACTTGCATGCAAGTGATCCAGGTTATTATACTATTGGTTGTTTTGATTATGATTATGATATATTGTGTATTTGATGATATGTTATTTTGTTGTATTTACATAGAAAGGTGTTATTGACTGGCTTCACCTGAGTGTGCAGGACTTTGGACATTGAGGATGTAGAGGTATTGATGAACCCCTTGGTCTCTAGATCGAGTCAGGGAGTGGACTGTTAGTATTTGAATGTTTTTGATGTAACATATGTACATATTATTAGATGTTATGATGATTGATTATTATTTCTAAAATGATTCATTGATGGATGCAGGTTGACGATCGCTTGTCGACCAGACTCACATTTGGAGTAGAGGGGTCACGCACGAAAACCAAAGACATTGAGGGAGAGGTGTGGCGGAAGCCCTACCACAACCTACTATAACTCGCGTCATGGCTCAAAATGTAGGTTAATGATTACCTAGTTCGAGAAGACCCATGATGTCATGAGTGGCATGCAATAAAGCAGGGGCCTTATTCCTTAGAGGCCTTTAGTCTCCCACAATATCACCTGGTGGAGTATTGACTCTAGGGGTTTAACGTCTACCAAATTTAGTCAAGAGGCGAGTGGAACCCTCTGAGCACATAGTGCGTCTTGAAGGGCACATCGTGCAATGAAAATGGAAAGAGCTGAGTGGCACCCTTGGAGCACGTAGTGCATCTTGAAGGGCACATCATGCAAAGAAAACAGAAAGAGGCGAGTGGAACCCTTGGAGCACATAGTGCGTCTTGAAGGGCACGTCATGCAAAGAAAACAAAAAGATGTGAGTGACACCCTTGGAGCACGTAGTGTGTTCTGAAGGGCACGTCGTGATTTTAACTAGTAAGTGAATAAACCTAGTGCCTAGAAAACTATGCCTGCTTAGGACCTAGTCAGCCTTAAAATGAATGATATGATAAGTAAAGGTTTAAAATAATTTTTCCCTTAAAAATGTCACCCATCCTAGTGAATTTAAAACAAAGGTCTAAGAAGAACCTATGAAAAAAAATAATTAGTCATATAACAAGAAGGGGGTAAAGAAATTCAAACTTATTTATTAAAGTAAAAAAAAATTATATTTGTGGATTAAATATTTGAAAAGGGGGTAATGGTTGTTTTTATCTACATTTGCTAATTTAAATTTTAGTTTAAAAGAAAAGAGGGTAATGGTTGTTTTTATCTACACTTGCTAAATTAATCTTTTAGTTAAAAAGGTAAAAGGGTAAATGGTTGTTTCCATCTACACTTGCTAAATTGATTTTTTTTAGTTAAAAAGGAAAAAGGGAGAAACTTAAAATAAAAAGGGAACTTAAAGAAAAAGGGAAACTTAAAGAAAAGGGGAAACTTAAAGAAAAAGATGAATGTCTAACTTAGTAAGGAATCTTGCCTTTGGAACTTTCTATTTATGAACTCAACTAGGAATTAAGTAAGGCGTAAGTCATTTAAGATTTGTAATGAAACTTTGGGACACCACAGACCGTTTTCAGGAATGCTTTAGGTGGCCGAGGGAAATAGGAATAATTAATTAATAAATAAAATTGATTTTCTGGTGCAACTAGGGGATCAGGCGACATGTGTATGGTGGACATTTTTCCTAATTAAATAAATGAAAAAGAAATCTAATGAGAATTTTTGGAAACTAATGACTAATAAACTCTATAAAAGAGATGGCGGAGGTGAATTATGGAGCATATTTTTCTTGCATAATGTTACACTGCTGAAATTTTATCTTGACTGAACTTTCTCTTGTGGGAGTTGGGATACCTAGCTCGGGTAACGAGTGGTAGCTTGACCTTGTGAGGAGATCTGGGTGCTAGCATTCTCTGGTATTGTGTGTGTGGCCCCTTTGCGGCTCAAGGGGCTCAGGGGGGAGAATAGTACCCCGAGCGTTGATTGGGAGGTACCGGTGAGGTCACATCGATTAGCAAGCAGGATCTGGATGGAGCACACGCGGGACAACGACTTCAGAGATTTCACATTTGGCTACGGTAAACATGTGTATATCTGTATTGAATGGTAGTTTAAATATATTTCTTGTGCCTTCAGTAATGTACTTCTACTGTGTTAAAGTTTATGTTTTATTCAGCATAACATTATCCAGAGATTTCATTTATATCTTTTAGTAAATTGTCTTGATGAGCCCAACATTTTATTGATCAAAGAACTTAAAGTCATCCCATCCTTATGCTCATTGTAATTTGAAATGATTTCCCATGGATAACCCAAACTTTGATTGCAATGACTTCTCTACATTTTTTTTTATTGATTTAATACAAAGAAAAATTGTGTTTTTATCTTCTGTCCCTTATCCCTTAAGTTATTAGTCTATGCTTGAGCAATCAGACAGGAGCCTAATAAATTATCTTCACTCCAATGTTTAAGACTGATATTTGAATTCCCTACTTTCATGTGCATGGATAATAAGTGAAGGATAAATTTTCTCCCAACTATCTATCCCTTACTTATCTCTTCATTTTCCTCTTATGATAAATCCCTGTGCTTGAATGATAAATATTTACATTTTTTGGATGATTAATCCTTGTGTTATCCTTGGGAATGAGTATCTCTGCATCTTTGAGTGATTCATTTCTGAATGAGTAATCCTTGCATTTTTTTGTGAATGAGTATCTCTCGTTTTGGAGTGATTCATTTCTGAATGAGTAAACCTTGTGTTTTTTGTGTGAATGAGTATCTCTGTGTCTTTCAGTGATTCATTTCTGAATGAGTGATCCATGCATTTTTTTTGTGAATGAGTATCTCTACGTCTTTGAGTGATTCATTTCTGAATGAGTAAACCTTGTGCTTTTTTGTGAATGAGTATCTCTGCATCTTTGAGTGACTCATTTTTGAATGAGTAATCTTGTGTTCTTCTTTATGAATGATTATCATTGCTTTTTATGTGTGACTACATTTTTATCTAATATATGACTATGTGTGACTGTGTTTTTATCTAATATATGACTATGTGTGACTATGTTCTTATGACTATGTGTGACTGCATTTTTATGACTACGTGTGACTGCATTTTTATCCATATGATGGACAACGTGGTGATGGCTTATCGCTTTAAACTTTACATCATATAGTTATGGACAACGATACACACAATGATACACACAACGATACATTTGGACAACGATACACACATTGATACACACAACGATATACAAAACGATACATTTGGACAACGATTTTATATATAGATCATATTTACACAGTGATATTTATTTATCATAGTTATGGATCTTATCGTTGTTAGTGATTTTCAATAGATTGTGACAACGATTTTCAATGATTTGTTTGCATTTTTCTTCTTATGATATGTCCTCGTTTTCCTTATGATTGCAATGTATAGACTAGATAGTGAATATAATGACAATTGTTTGTATAATTGTTGTGTATAGTTGGTTGTGTGTTACTGCGAATTTAATATTTAACTCAGCGAATTACACGGTGCTTGCACAACAAATTACACAGTATTTACCAGCGATTAACATCGTATTTAGTCATTGATTTATTTTTAATAAACAAAAATATTATGGTAGACATCTATGTCATTGATGAACCATTTACTTGGCATATTACACTAAATTTTCACCACGATTTTCTGGGCGATTCACCTTGTATATACCCAGTGTTATCAATAGATTCATCAATATATTCATCATTAGATTTATCAATATATGTATCAATAGACTTGTGAATGGACAACGACTATTGATAGTCAGTGATACTGTGTTAGACAATGATTCATCAATCAGACAATGAATTATTGTTGATAACGATTTTATTGATTAGTTAGCATATTGTTGTTAGATAGAATAATGATTTATGGACAACTATTTTAAACTAATAGATAAGATGAGGTGGAAGTTATTTTAATCCAAAAATAAAACCCCTTGAATTCATGTTCTTAATATATTAATTTACTTGTTTATGATGGTAAACATTATTTTTCATAAAAAAAAGGAAGTATTAATTTCTTATATCACATATTATTAATCTAGCCTTCAAATAACATTCTACTATATAGAGAATTAAAATAGAATATCCATGCACACGAATTTTTAGATATTATTCAAATTATTATGTTTTACAGTGTGGGAGACTTCCTTAAAAAGTGCCTCATAATAAAACAAGAAATCCTTCAGTTGGTTGCGCAATTAATTTTGAATGATGTCACCTTGCGTCTTTTCGACTGGTTGATTGGGTGCTTGGGTATAGTCTTCATGTATTTTGGTAGATAATTCAGTCTCCTAGCATGAGGGATTGATCTTGGGTTAAAAGTCTAGTTATGTTATGTTGCACCATGGTTATTGTCATGCCTATTGCCTGGTGACGACATGATTACTGATGAGGGGATCATTGCATGCCCTAATGGATATATGTGAATGATAACCTGGCTGTAGTCTTGTGCTTCCCGATGTGGGCATAATGTTCATTGTAATTGATGTTGGTACTTGATTTTGTAATGCCTTAATGTGATTGGTTTTGCGTGTCGTAGAGGGTTCTAGTTACTGGTCATCGAAGTCATTGTGTCAGGTTTGATAATGTTTTCCTTTAGCTTGTAGGCATTTTCTTTCTTGTGTCAGGTAGGTAGCCATTTTTATCTGTCTATTGATTATCGCATGTTTCGTCCAATTGTATGATGTGCTAGTATGCTGGGTCATTTTTTGTCTGTTACCTGAATGCGTAAGTTGTGTTCATCGTCAAGTGGTGTTGATTAATTGTTGTCATTGATGTCCTTCCTGCTTAAAACAAAAAAAAGAAATGCACATTCTTTGCATCACATGTAGTCGTAACGACCAAGGTTATTACATATGGTATCAGAGAAGCTTCGACCTATGACTTGGGATCACTACGGCTTCCGTTGATTTGATATTTTATTACAAGGTTGCTAATTAATTTGATTTGTATTCGTGTAGGTAATCATGGTTAGAGGATCTCACAGATTAAGACGATGGAGTTCTAGGGGAGGAGGCATGGTGCCTCCAGTAGCATCTAGGCCTAAGGGGTCTAACCCCCAGGGAGACGAATAGGTTTTCGGGTAGGAACAGATAGTTCTGTGTGATGTGGTTGGGCTAATGAGGTCCTTTCAGTGGATGTCTGAGGCACTAATCATCTGCTTGGATAGAGATGAGTCCAGGGTGCCGACACCCCCTGAGGGTCCACCGTGCACTCTGGTCGGTACTGGTAGCATTCACCGCGAACTTGAGAAGGTCAAATTTCCCAAGTTCTTTGGTGCCCCGAATGACACAACCACTGAGGCATGGTTGGAGAATAAGGTGATGTTCTTTGCACTTAGTGAATATACCTCCAACATGAAGGTCTGCATGGTAGTCTTTCAACTGAAGGGGAGTTCTCTTCTATAGTGGAATATGATCTTGCCTCAATTGAACATGGTCGTCGAAGAGGTATCTATCGAAGGAATTCATTGAGTGTAAACTCAATGAGTTCAACGCCTTGCAACAGGGCAACCATACCATGCCTGAGTACGAAGCTTGTTTTATGGAGCTGCTTCGGTATGCTCTGCACCTAAATACCGAGAAACTTAAGGTTAACAGGTTCTTGTTTGGCCTTAATGTCAGCATTCATGAAAAGGTTAGGATTATGATGCCTCAAACCTTGCATGATGTTATCTAGAAGGACCTCATAGCATAGGAGTAGATTATCAATGGGGGTTAGAGAAGGACTCCAATGAGACCAACGAGGAAGGTGTCATCTGGTGCACTGTAGCATCAGACACTAGCTAGACATTCACCAGGATATCGTGGCTTCCAGAGAGTTTTGCTCCTGAGATTAAACTTAAGGCTCAAAGAATAATGCCAGGCATCATAAATATAAAGGAATGTTTTAGAAGGTGTTTTTTCTTCCGTTAGTTATATAAGAATTAATCCTCAAATGAAATTATTGACAGACTAGGACATAGGCTGTAATTTGTTTTCTGAGTCAATTTATAAAATCAGATGATGTGGGAGAAACTTACAAAACTGTGAAGAAAAATGAGGCATCAATGGAAGATGAATCTTACCTTGTTCATAGTATAAGAAAATAAAGAATGCACCCTTGAAAGGATATGAGATACAGTGATCCAAGTAGCTCACAGGTCTTGTATTTACTTATAGTGAATATAAAGGAAAAATTGTTTTCTTATCAAATAACCGGTTTAATGTGATTGCAATAGCAATAGTACTAAATTGCAAACGCTCACTTATCAAGGAATAACATAAAGAAATCTAGAGATATGAAATATAGGAGAAAAACATAACTTAAACTACACAAAAGTTGGAATCCCTGTCTGCACTTGTATTAATACTCACAAAATGAGAGTTTTCTCTATTACATCCGGCAATAAGAAGCCTAAAATAAGTCTTTGATTTAGATATTTATAAAAAATGGTATCAACCTTAAACGGTAGGACTTCTTATAACCTAAAATGATAAATATTACAATATGAGAACCGAAAGGTCCCATAATCATTTACTTCGTCTCTTCGCCTGTAGGTAGGGATGTTTCTTCTTCATATCCTCCAGCTCAGAGACAATTGGCATTTAAGCATGACTCATGGCAATAGTAGGTGCAGGTTGTCTCATTTGTTTCAAGATGTGCTAACTTTCCCACGTTTGACACATTGGACACATCTGCTTACTCATTGCACTACTAACCTAGAAGGTTACGTTGTGTCATTCACCTCAAAAATATATAACTTCTTTTCTATATGAGGTAACCTATCATGTATTTTCCTTTCTTCCAAAGATATAGTTTGTAGCTGTAAACATGGATTTACTATCCACTTGTTAATCTGGATAAGGTCGATTTGTTTCAATTGTTGGATGGTCGTCTGAGCCTCTTCTATGCTTGTCTTAGCATTAAGTTGATTTTTTTCTATGTCAATCTGCCCCAAGGCCTTAAATATACTATCTCTTTCAACGTTTAGTAACCCCTTGTCGAGTGAAGACAATGCTTCCTCACAAGACTTACTTACTTCCTTGGCTAATCTTTTGGTTTCAGCCATATTTGTCTCCCATGTCTTCAGGATTATGTCACCTCAGGTTTGCTCCAAAAGAAACAATTGAGGAATATTTTCCATTTCATCCCTTGCTGCTATTAAAATGGCCTCCTGGAATGTAGCTCGAGCTGCAGTGGCTTCTCTCTCATTAATGTAAATTTTTTTTAGAGAAATTTTTGCCACTCAATAACAAGTTTGAACAACTTCCACTTTCGTAAAAAGGTTTTGCTGGGATAATTCCAGCTTCTCCTACACCTCCAATGCCTGAGCTTGGAAAGCTGCCACCTCCACTACTATAACATTAGCTAAATGTACCTTGGCCTGAAGTTGTTTTATCAATTCTTCTTCTTGAGTGGCTAATTCTCTATCTGCCTGTGATTTCCTTTGAAACTCCTCAATGATTTCTTCCAGTCGCTGAATTTGATGCCTCTCGTAAGCTTTGATTTGATCAAAATCCTGGTTCATCTTATTTTTTACACTTTGTTCCATAGTCTTTATTTGGTTCTGCAACTGTATCACTAACATATTCTTTTGTTTCATTTGTTCCGCTAGATTCCCTATTGAACATCGATTTATCGTGGCAAGAGCCCCTAGTGAGCCTGCCATTTCCATAGTGAATTCTTCCTCATATAAGGATTGTCCATCATATAAAACTCTGTGTATTTTGAAAGTGGCACCCTCCTTTTAGTGCATTTCTCTTTTAACTATAGCCCTCCTCTTCTTGCTGAAAAAGAAGTCAGAAGGGGGCATTTCTTCAGCCGAAATAGGAGTAAGATCTTCTATAAATATGACTTTGGCATTTGGGTTCCCCTGAATGGACTGTAAAGGTGTTGCTGACTTGATAGGAATACCTATATTGGTGGATGTTTGTTTCCCTGCTATGTTAGTAGCCAATTTATCCTATGATTACCAGGTGAATTTGGTAATGTGGTATTTTCTTTCTATGTCAAAAAATCAGTTTTCTCCAAATTCTTCTGAGTGTCTTGTCCACTGGAACTTCCTTCTTATAAACCTTGAGTCACAACTTCTTGTGTAGATGGAGGTGTATGAGTTTCTCCCTGTAATACTTTAGGTAAACTATTTCTTCTATGTCTTTGGAAATTGTAGAACACGTCTAATTTATCTGGAGCTAGAGTTTGGACTCTGCTCAACACCTCCTGATATGACCTTACTTGCTAGAATATTTCATCATGTGGGGAATATTCATGCTGTTATATATTTAGATTGTATAGAGCTAGGTGGTTTGACATGATATTGTGGGGATCATGCTTCTTGAACTCAATATCAACCAGCTTAATGTCTTCTAGGGCTGCAACCTCCACTTTCGAGTGGTCGAAATCAAACAATGAGAACATACCAATTTTAAAAGGGAAGGTCGACCATACCTTTTTCTATGCCACTTGTAATTATTTGTTGATTCCCCCAGTTACAATTTGATAGGATATCTTTCAGCACACCAGCCGATCTGGCAGAAACTTTGGTAAAGCATGTGGGGGAACTGAAGACCCAAAAACCATGATGTAGGATAAATGTTCCTCAATGTACCAGTCTTCTATTTTCCCTAGGTTGGTCATGATATTGTCTGAAATCCTGAGAGGTGGGAAATCATAGAGAGAAATATGCATCAGCACCACCACATAGTTGCAGATTTCGTAGAAGAAACATTTTTCTTTATCCTCCCACAACTTGGAGTGATAGAAATGTATGGGCTCAGCGTTGGTCAGAGTCCATCTCCAGCTCATCAAAGGAAACAACGTCATAAAACAAATGGAATCCATAATGTATGCTGACATGTAGAAAGGGGAAGGTTTCCCTTTGGCTTTTAATGAGTGATATTTTGTGATTTCCTTAGCCAAATTGTCTGATAATATCTTGGTCCAATTGAAAGAAAAACCATTTGCAACTTCATGCATGATTGGTACCCATGATAACAGGAAGTGAGCAGAGGCTTCTTTCCTGAAAAGTATACATAACATCATGGCCACATACATCATATGGGTGTCTAATGATGCAATGTCATATATGCCATGGGTGACGGCTCTCAATTTCTCAGGGCGTTCCCACCAATTCTTGATTAAGTCGGGGTAATTCTTTCCACCTTGTGTGCACTCATCTTCATCGAACTTTGTTGAGAAAGTGGAATTGTAACTGTATTTGAAAGATGGGGATAATTTGTATATCACTTGTATATGTTCCATTCAAAAAGACCCAACAAAAAAATTCTGTGAATTGTGGATGCTCTTGGTTGAGACGTCAACGTTTGTCAGGGCCCATCCTATCATGTCATTATATGACATGAGTCTCAACCATGTGGCTATTTTATGTAGCTCTGATTGAGCTATGTATTTGAGCTTCGTCCCCTGAGTTTCGGTCACCTCATATATCAACTCTTTTGGGTAGTTAATCAGCTCGTATTGTAGGATATCAAACACCCACATCCATGTTTTCATGATATCTATAGCTCTTGACGATGTGTCCGAGAGGAAATCTATGTTCTAGCTCGTGCTTTCACCAGCTTCTTTAGCCATTTTCTGCATAGCCATGATAGTAGTAAACTCATAAATATGTTGCCTGTTACAAGGAAATGCGTAAACTTCTTAGTCTATTAAAGTTTGATGTTCTGTGAAAACGCAAATGGAATTCAAACTTCAATATATTTCTTCACCTTAAGTGTATCAATTTACGAACACCTTTACTGACAATGTATTCGTTAACTTTAATGAAAAATCTAGGCAGTGATCTATGATCTTATTCTAAATCATTGTCGTTGAGTCGTAATTGATGCCATTAATATTTGGGGGTTCACACCCGGGATCTTTTATAGAAGAAAAATCCCCCTATGGACTACACTAGGGTTCAACGTGTAGGCAAATCTAATCGTTTAAAGTCTCCTACTTTTAACAACTACCTCGACAATACCCCACATTCATGCATAAAATACAAAGTATAAGGATCTGGTAACTCTACCTTAAACTCTACGTCCGGTGTTGATCCTTTTGTGTTCGGTTGTTCCTCGACTACAAATGCCTCCCAAGGTCGACCTATATTAATAAACAGACAAACAAAGAACTACAAACATGCATCTTATATATGAATTAGTGGGTTAGATGTCATAATAAAATGTAAATCAAACATAAAGATTGAACACATCATATGGCAGGATAGAAAAAGTATGTATTTATATTAATCTCACAAAGTCACTTGCAAATGAGATCGGTGACTGCTCCTCGAACTTGGTCTGAGATCCTCTTCACCAAGCTCCAACTTCTTCCATGTATCTTTCTCCTCTCACAACTCTCTCTAGGGAAATGACATAGGCTTATGAATGAGGGAAAAGGGAAAGAATAGGGAATTCTGGCTCAAAACTCACAATGTGGATACAAATTCTTGGGGCAAGGGGGGGAAGTGAAATGGGCAGAGTTTCACTATTCTTATGCTTAGATTTGGAATGATACCCCAAAATATCCTTTTATATGACAAAAAGGATGGTTATTCGGTTGGGTGATGGGCTATAGGTGGTGGGACAGTTGGAAAACTACCCAATAGCCCGTAATCTCAACGAATTCTTTGCAACATTTTAATTTTTACAACTTTTGTGAGTATATGCAGGCTATAATGGAACAAATAGCATACACATGTGAGTTGTAATGGTGCATAAAGCGTGTGTACATGGGAATTAATGGTGCAGGGTGTGTACATCTTCAAAAATGTGGTTTTTAAGAAGAGTTGCTCAGTGATGGCTTGGCAAAAATAGCAGGTAAGACGACCTGATGTCAGGTATGCATGTATGGCTTGATTTAGGGTTATAATAGATTCCCCCTAATGTGTGAGGTCAGAAGAGAATCTGATGGCCGAAATACATTACAAATATTCACCAACGTATGAAGCGAGTGAGCTCAGGACCAGAGTTCGAGAGGTGCCATCTGCAAAAATAATAATTGTCTCACCGAGGCGGGCATACCCATTCTCGGGATGAAATAAATCATGTTTGCTAATCAAATACACTGTAGATACATGTCATATAACTATATAAAGTGTAGCTACAAGAAATACACAGTGGATTTACATCTCAAAATCAAAGATATACATGTATAGTATCCAACTTTAAGAAGTCAATGATGCCTAATGGTTGGAGATGAGGCCTTCAGATCTCGAGAAACAAATTCAAGATCTTCAAAAATTAGGTAGGAGTGTAATGTGAGTGTACAAATTCACTACCTAGAGGTCTTTGACAGCTCGTTGGGTAACATACAAGAGGATCTCAGTGATCAAGAAGAGAACTTCAGTGACTTCGAACAAAGACTTGATTGGACTTTTGGGATGGTCGGGCATGAGGGAAAGATACAAACTGCAGAGAGGCCGAATCAAGTTGGGTAAAACTTCCCTTGGACAATAGCATGACAAATGATTAGACTCAGGCAGCATGACATTGACATAAGTTCATGATGCAGGAGGCAACACAAACTCTCCATGTGTTTGGAAGAATAACCAAACGGAGGAGGACACAGGTCTATGTAGCGAGAACAACTTCCTAAGGTCATATTAAATCCTAGAGCTTGACAAACAAATAGAAGGATGTGCTTTTTCCAAGGGCGACTCATTGTGCTGTGATAAAAATAAAATACTTTTCCCATCCTCTTTTTGGGGTATATTTGATTTTTTTTTGTCTTTTTCAATAATTTTGGAAAGCTTGAAAAAGAATAAAAGAATGATACATTACAAGGAGGAATGAGTGTCACAGGCATACTAGTTCCAAGCGCAAGGAACACGCTAATGCTCAGATCAAGGAGACATGTGTAGGGAAAGGACACTTGGGAAAATTCCTCCATAGGTCAAGGTGTCAAGATGCAAAGGCAAAGTGCTACAGGGCTTGCGTATAAGGCATGATTTAAAGGTTAAGTTGAGAGAAACATGGAGCCGACATTAGGCCAAATATGTAGAGATTCATGCGATTAACAGGACATAATGATAACATCCTTCAATGTAATTTTAAACGATCCCAGAGAAGGTAAGCTAAGTGGTTTTTCATTTTTAAAGAGTCTAAAAAAGCGTAAAAGAAAACTCCTCTGGGGTACCTTTTTCACAGGTAGTTTAGTTGGTTTGAAAAAGGGGTAAACTAACATCGAAAGGATGTCTATTCAAAACCATTTTAACGAGTGTGACAAAGACAATATCACTCGGCAATCTTTTCAATTTTAAGGAGTCTAAAAAGAACTTAACTATGGACTCGCTGCCTTTTTCTAGATTTAGTCTCAGCCCGAAAAAGTAAAATGTGCTGAGGATAAATCTCTCTGTGAGATGAATCTCTTGAGGTGTACCTTTTTCCTCCTTAATCTACAAGCCGAAAAAATGGGTAAACTCATGCCAATAGATGTTTTTTTTTAACCAATTAATGAGTGTGAAAGAACAAGGTCACTCGACGATCTTTTCAATTTTAAGGAGTGTGAAAAAACATTAACTATGGACTCCATATAATATGTTCTTCTGGACCAGTTTAATGAGTGTGAAGGAACAAGGTCACTCAACTATCTTTTCAATTTTAGGGAGTCTGAAAAGAGCTTAACTATGGACTCCGTGGGGGTTCCATTTTCGTAAATTTAGTCCCTCAGGCCCGAAAAAGGGTTAAACTTATACCCAAGAATACTCTTCGAGCGAACCAAAGTTCCTAGAGCATAGATTTGTTCGTAAAATTGACCATCTGGACCAAAAAAGGGGTAAAATAATGCCAGACAGATGTGCCTTCAAATTTTAGTTTGGTGAGCATGAAGGACAACAAGATCGCTCGACAATGTTTCATGTTTATAGAGTCTGAAAAAGGGCTTAAAAGAAGACTCGTTTTCTGGGAGTCTCGAGGGTGAGGTCAAACGTGATGACATATCAGACGTATGAGGCTCAAAATCATAATCAGGGCTAGACTAACAAGGAATCTCAAACCTAAAGTCATTAATGACGGCATGGACACCAAAATGCAACCAGGATCTACCTAGGGCATCCATGTAGAGGTAGGCTCTACCACTAAATTACGACACTTCTAAAACAATAATGATGGTTTTCTGTTGCAATTCGGTGGGATCGATCCTATGGAAAAGAGGAAAAGACAACAAGATGCAAAAAGTGGAGGTGGAATCCTAACTTCAATGCAAAAAGTTGAAAAAATGACTTTTACCAAAGAATCTTTAAAAAGTGACCCATCTCCCAAAATGTTTTCCAAACTAAAAGTGAAGTGCATCATAACATCTAATGTGAAACTCAAGAACCACGTTAAAAGAATTTCAAGCCAGAAAAAATGACAAAAAGGGCCAAAAAAGTCTATAAATAGAAGTTGGTAGCTCATTATCACCATTGTAATTTGAGAATTGACCAAAAAGAAAAAAAAAACCCTTTTCTAAAAGAGTTGATTCCAAGAGCTTCCGAGGATGAAACAAACTTCTGCTTGGACCAAGTAAGTACAAATCAACCCCCCTTGCATTTCAATACTTCCTTTTTGTTTTTATTTTGGTTGTTGGGGGGGTTCTCACTCCTAAAAGGGGGTGGCCCTACTTGTATGCGGGCTATCCAAGGACAGTTCATGGGCATAAAACAATATACCCGCGTGCATACACAACTGTTCCCAATACAGCCTATGTACACCATCAAGAACTTGGAAATTATTGAAAATATAGGAGTTAACTCCCCTTTGGACTTGCCATTTTGTAGGATGCATGTCCATTGGAGAACGAGAGATCATGAAGACATTGATATGATGGTCTATGAGGACCCTACAGCTATAGCCACATTGAGGCAATGTGGTTTGTGGAAGCTCTACCAGTGTCCATTCATGAGGGCACAACCCAGGCTACTAAATGTCTTGGTGGATTATTGGCATCCCGACGTAGAGGCGTTTATGCTTGAGGGGCAGTCGTTGACTCCAACGACTGAAGACATATACTTCCTGACTGGACTCTCAAGGAGAGGTGAACTAGTCAACCTGTGAGCTTTCCTCCCTGTGCCTCATAACATTGTTGAGTTGATCGGATTACATTGCGAGGCCGACACTGAGAAAGTAGGTTGTCAGGTGCCAATAAACAAGATGACCAACCTAATACTAAAAGTGATAGTTCTACTTATTAGGTAGATCATTGAATCCATGACCTTACATCATGCCTCCCGGGTGCATATGCATTGTGCAGTGCAATGCTTGAATGAACAAATATTTGACTAGAGCAGGACCATGCTAGACTGCATGAATAGACAACTCACCGAGTGTTGTGGGAGGAAAAAAAATAAATTTGGTTTTGGGACCATTCTGTGCTCATTCTTCTTTTTCAGGAGTACCCGATCTCAGTCCATGAGAGACAATGCGAGGGCATGAGGCCTCACTCCCGGCAGTGTGTAGATGGGTAGCATTGTTGCTGGAAGAGGGGAGAGGAAGGACCATAGAGGCCTTTGACGATACCTTTTTTGACTGGTGGGTATGATAGATTCCGACAATAGAGGACTACCCCTACTTAGGATCAACTTTTCCAGGGACCCATACATGCCCATACCTCCCGGAGCAGAGCGAGGAGAGATATGTATGTTTGTTTTTAATGTTATTTAATTTTTTGTTTCTTTTTATATATATCATTTTTATGGGAATCAGGGTATCTGAAAACTATGTATCTGTTTATGTACATATGTGGGACCAGTGCATACAGCAGACTTCTCTATGACTAGGTGGCATCCTCGACCAGAGGTAGTACCAGTCGCAGCCACTAGACTAGTGGCAACAATAGTAGTAGGGGGACCTCCAACCGGAGAGGCTGAGAGAGTTTTGAGATGAGTGGAGCGGAACCTCACCCCGCTCACTCGTGCAATCCCTATGGCAGAGATTGAGGATCTCCCACCATTGATGCACCCTCACGTAGTTGGGGTGCCCTGGATCTGGGTCCAACTCTTCTGACATTTGGAAAACATTGTAGTTCACTATGGCAGGGCCAACAGACCTTGCCCTTAGCTTAGGATTGACCACTTACGTGCCGAGAGAAATTTTTGTATATTTGTGAGGGCATAAGCCCCGCGATGTATACTGGACATATTTTTTAGGCACTTGCGCCCACCTATGTACTCTGAAACTTTTGATATATGTGTGTGTGTGTGTGTGTGTGTGTGTGTGTGTGTGTGTATTTACATATTTTATGTCTTATGGGTTAAATTTATTTAGAAATGTATTTACATGTCTATGTGTGTGCTTTTTCTTATCTGTGTGAAATATGCAAATCTAATACATGATGAACTAGAGTATTGGTTATTTGATTCAATCTCTTAGGAACATGGATATACGTAATTTAATGAAAGATTCATTCTAAGAGGCGTACCCTAAGGAATTGTCGGTGTAAAGTAGGATCATAAACGTGATAAACCATATTTAACTGGGACAAAACCAACTGTGCATCTAAGTAGACTCGAAGATGAGAGATACCATTCGATAAGGCGTCATGAAGAAACTCTAATCCTGTGATGTATTCGGCAACATTATTTGTGGCATCACCTAAACAGATACCTCCAGAATATAGAAACTGGTCTTGAGGTGTGAATATCACCCAAGCTGTGGAAGAAAGCCTCTGAGTGTGTTGGCTAGCGTTGTCCGCAAACCCAACAAACACCTCTGATTCACTTGACATCTGCCACAATGAAAAAGATGATGTCAAAACTTACACGTCCATAAAAAAAAATGACAAAAAAATAAATTGTATAAGAACTATACATATGTACAAGAATTCACCCAAGGTGACCCACCTATGAGTAATACTTCTTGAGGTAGATCCCATTTCTAGGCTCTGCCAAAGCTTTCCCTTCAAAGTCAACCAAAATATAAGCACCCTTATTTAATACATCCTTCATGATGAAGGGTACGAACCACATGGGTTTGAACTTGCCTGCCCCTAGGGGATCCTTATCTTGGTCATAGACTAGGACAAGGTCTCCTTCGGAGAAAATCCAAGGATGAATGGACCGATCATATGGACACTTGAATTTTTTCTTGTGAGCCTTGTTAGCCAAGGTTGCATCATGGCGTTTCTCATCAAGTTGCTCGAGATATAATAAGTGTTCCTTAAGCGGTGAAGTGTCTACCAATAATTGTACTACCAACTTTAGAGATGGGATATCGCACTCTATTGGCAAGATTGCTTCCATCTCATAAATGAGTTGAAAAGGTGACGAACCAGTTGCATTCTTTACAGACGTTCGGTAGGCCCACAATGTTTAGTACAACATGAAATGCAAATTTGACTTGGTTGAATTGATCGTTCGTTGCAGAATATTCTTGAGGGACTTATTCACAGCTTCCACCTGACCATTCGCTTGTGGGTAGTAGGGTAATGAATGCTCTTGCCTCAAATCAATCTTTGATGTTAACTCAAATATCATTTTTTTCTGAAAGTGACTGCCATGGTCAGTGATAATCTCCCTTGGGATGTCGAACCTTACTATTATCTGATTGAACAAAAAGAGAGTTGTTGTCTTGCCATCATCTTTGAATGTTGGAATAGCTTCGACCCACTTATTCAAGTAGTCTACTACTATGATGATATAACAGTGCCCCATGGCTGAAGGGGGGTCGAATGTAGTATAATCAATCCCCCATTTAGTGAAGGCGCCAACTGTAATGACGGGAAACATAGGAGCGGGGTGTGCCCTCATCTTCTGAGAGAAGATCTGACACAGGTGGCACTTCTTGACCGATTCAATGCAATTCTTGATCAACGTCGACCAAAGGTAATTGGCTCATAGAATATTTTGGGTTGTTTCCAACGGCTAGACAAATGACCACCACATGCTCCAATGTGGCAGTCGTTAAGAATGAGCTACGCTTCTTCATGAATGAGGCACCCGTGAAGGATGCAATATACACCTCGATGATAGAAAGTGTCCTCAAGTATGATATAGTTTTTTTCCTGATGGCATATACGTGGATGCTCATCATTAGAAGCAAAGGCATGGCACTTAAAAGTCTAGAGATAGACTAGTATATCTCCATACCAGGGGTCCAAATATGAAATCATAAAAATATCTCCTTTAATTGGTGATTCTTCGGGTATAACATCACCTAACTCGACCGAAAGTTCCGAGATAAGTTCTACAAAGACCAATGACTTCCTAGATTTTGCAGAGATGAAATCCAAGTCAAATTCCTAGATGATAACAATCCATCTACTAATGTTTCCACCGATTACATGTCGTGTCAACACATATTGGAATGGATTCACAATGACAATGACGATGGTCTTGTGAAACATGATATAATGACGGAACCGTTGGATAGCATGTACTACTGCCAACGCAAGCTTCTCAACGTGGGAGTAGTTGAGTTCTAGTCCAAACAGGCCTCGGATTAGGTAATAAATCACATGTTCTTCAAGTAGATCATCCTCTTTAACTAAGACCATACCGATGGTCAACTCTGTCGCGGCCAAATACAATAAGAAATCTTTATTATAATTGGGTGTCTGAAGTAGAGTGGCAGACGTGAGGGAACATTTCAGCGCTTCGAATGAGAAATGAGTGGCTTCATATCAATGGAAAGGGGTATCCTTTTTCAGTAAAATCACAAACCCATTAGTGATCTCGCCATAGTTTGCGATAAAATGCCGAAGAAAATTGGCTTTTCCCTGTAAACTCTAAAGCTAAGGGACTGTGCACGGGGGAGGCAATTGAACTATCACCTCAACCTTTAGAGGATAGACCATGGTCCCTGTTTTTGAAACTATAAAACCTAAAAGATGACCTAACATCACGCAAAAACTACATTTGTTAGGATTCAAGCGAATCCGATAGTAGCGACATCGCTCAAAGATAAGTCGGAGGTGCATAGGATGATCAGCTCTCTTATGAAATTGTGATGCTAAATCAATGAGATAGGCCTTGACTATGTGTTTGAGATCGTGGAAAGAAAAAGACATGGCCTGCTGAAAAGTGGCTCCAGCGTTCTTTAGGCCAAAAGGCATCTTCTGATAAGAAAATGTACCCCATGGACAAATAAAATTTGTTTTATGTTGGTCTTCGAGCTTAATCTGTATCTAATTGTATCCTGAAAAACCATCCATGAAATAAAAGACCTCATAGTCTGCACACTCATCGACGATCTGGTCAATGAATGGGGTGGGTAAATTATCCTTTGGACAAGGCTTATTCAAATCACGGAAGTTCGTACATACACGAATCCTTCCTTGCGTTTTTTTACCAGAACGAGATTTGACACCCATTGATTCAATTGGACAAGGTAGATGAAACCAACTTTGAGTAGTTTCTCTACTTTAGCCTTAATAACTGCTACTTTCCGAGGATTAACCAAATGAATCTTCTGTCGGACTGGCTTAACATGAGGTTAGGTATTTATTTCATGTTCGGCGATTCTTGGATCAATGCCTGGCATTTCTTCGTAAGACCAGGCAAAAACGTCGCAGAATTCTTTAAATAAATCAGTATAGGTTCGAATCTCCTCGAGGGAGCAGTCCACTCCGATGAAGACATTATCCATGATGCTAGGGGTTCTGGAGATATCCATAGGTATCAATTTAGTGATGGTTTCCATATTACCTTCGGTGTAAAATGCTTTTATAGCCAAAGGATTGATATGACAAGACCTATCTCCATTCATAGTCAAAATGATTTCACTGACCTCAATTCTTCCTAAATTCGGGAGAAAATAATATATGTGATGGAGATCATCCCAGGGTTTGTTTGGACTAGTGAATACCTCTATAATTGCCTCATCAGAGGGAAAGACCAAGTCTAAGGAATCGGTAGCGACAAGTGAACCCTGAGCCTAGGTAGGCTCGAAAATTGGATCTCACTCCAATGCAAGAGTCAGATCGGGGTCGAAGAAATCTTGTTGGACTATAGAGTATGCAACCTTTGCCGCAGACAAAGGTATGGCATGGCCATGATGCCCTGTCCCTTCCATATTGGCCGATGGGGAAGAAAGAGTCCATGGATCATTAAATTAAGTTGTACGAAACGACGACACTTGAAATATTTCAGCCTTAGGCTAGTTGGGGATAGCTGATATGAACTTGACATCGTCGGATGAAGGCAGGTAATTGAAAGTACCCATCAAAGGTGGGCACAAACCAACCCCTACATTGACGACATCAGGCTATGGATTATCAATCATCGGGACCGTGGATGCCCCGGATGAAGGGTCAATATGGGAGAAAGGCAATTTATCAATGGACACGATCCGATCCTCGTGTGGAAATAAAAAGACCTAGAAAACTGTGGTGAACACTGCATGCATAGCATAGGTCCAAATCCTTCCTAACAAGAGATTGTAGTCGAGACACACATCGACCACTTCAACTTCGATGCACACAGTCTTTCCTCCTAACTGCACAGCGAAAGAAGGAATGATTCCAAGTGGTCTGAACGAATGACCATTGAAAGTGGTGAGAAGAGTAGGTGATGGAGAGAAAACAGGTTGGCCAATGGCCTTCCAACATGCCAATAACATCATGCATGTTGCGGCGCCCTCATCAACCACCATGCAGAAAATGTTCTGAGTAAAATATTTCGTGCTGTAAGCCACTACTATCTGAAATGTGATGTGGTATGGGAGACGAGGTTTCCAGTAGGTCATATCAAGCATTATCGTTCTCGGATTACAAGTCTCAGTAGATCCTAAGGAAGCTAACAGAGCCTTTCTCTATGAAGGGAAGCTCTGGAGGACCTCCAAAGTAGACATTGCACAAGGGGTTTGTGACAAATCCTCCACCACAGAGTAGTTCTGGGCAGCCCTCATGTTTGGATTGTGGGAAGCTTTCTTGAATTCTCCTTTCAGGATGTGTGTCATTGTTTCGCCCTACGTATTCTTGATCTGGAAAGGAACGGATGGGTTTTTGGCTTCTTTACCCTTCTCAGAAGTGTTTGGCATTTTGTAATCATGTGTCCTAGTTGCTATATGTGCATCACCTTTCAACATATAAACATTTGAGGTTGAGGGATTACTAGGCGACAAAGGGGGTCCCTGACTGGCCCCATCCACATTCATAGAGGCTTGAGTTGAATTTTGCCCATGTGAAAGTGAGTTCATTAACACAATAGGATATTGTTGCACCAATAACTTTTGGGCCTCCATGAGCCAAGGGAACAGGTGAATTGCATGGTATTCCATGCAAAGGTTACATGGATACTTAGAATTTCTTTTCTCTGTATTTTCCCCACTAGAATTATTGGTGGGTTTCTTATCCCCCTTACCCTTTTTTCATTGTTTCGTCTTTCCATCAGCCCGCTGGTTGGATTTTGGGTTTTTCGATTGCACACTGTGTACATCCGACATTTGAATAGGGGGAGCAGTCAAACTAGTGGTTGGGTTGGTTGTTGTCTGTTGTATCAACAATTGTTGTAATTGATTCGACAACTGATCAACAAGCTTCGCTTGTGTTGAACCAACGATACCATCGACATGTGGTCGATACTTCTATCTGGTCCTATCAAGGATAGACCGTGGCGCATCTGGAAAAACTTCATAAAGTAAACCAGACTGAGAGTATATTAGTTCAAGATGTTGAGCTCTCAGTATCGCCTCTTCCTTGGAAAACACTCGTGACGTTGCAACATCCTTGGATAACTGAGGTACCAAAGACTTAATGAACCACTCCAGTAGGAATGCTGGAGGGACTGATACTTTGATCAAACTCTTCTGATGCCACCATTCCCAGATGTGATCCAAGATATGATCAGTCTTTGTTTGCTCAAAGTTGGTAAGCAATTCAGTGTTGGGAATCGTATCTCATAGGTAATTTAAAATGGTTTATAAAAACCATTTCCAATTCACCAAAAGTAGAGTATCTTGAGAGGTCGAGCTCGATGTACCATCTTGTGGCACTCCTAATAAGAGTGCATTGAAACAAATGCAATTGGATGGAGTATTCTCTCAATGAATTGGAAGAGCACCATAGGTGGTAGGTGGTCACATGATCGCCTAGATATCCATTAGGCTTACCTTCGAACTTTGGAATGTCCAAAGGAAACTTGGTCGGAATAGGAGGCCAATGTAGATCATGAAAGATTGGGTCATTAAACAATCTTGACAAGTCTGGAAATTGAAACGTTGCCAGAAAAGGTAGGTTGTGTTGTTGAGTATGTACAGGAGGAAAGGAGCCTAGAATTTGGCTAGCACCAGGTTGCCAGGAAAATTTAGGCTGTTGAATAGGGTTCTAGTAAAAACCATGGTCATGTCCAGTGTAAGGATATCGTGCTTGTTGAGACATCATCGACTGACTCCCATAATTGGATGTTGAGGGTTGGGAAGGGATTGCTCCAGACATTACATTCCAAAGGTTCTGGAAAGGGTTTCCCCCTGTCGATCTGATGGGCATAGGTACTGATCCTCACCCAGGGTTCCATTGGCCATGGAAGGGGTTGCCCCCGGTCGGCATCCATGATGAGAGGATTGATCCCTGCCACGGATTCGAGGGTCCTTGAGAGGTGTTTTCCCCCTATGTAGGAATAGTACCCTACACTGGATTTTTTGATCCAAAACTAGGGTTCCCCCGACCAAGACGACAGCTGACGATAATGCATTGTTACCAAACGCATCTAACAAAGAGAAAAACAAAGAACCCACCAGCGTGGTGTTGGAAGGAAGTACTTGACTACCTTCTTTAAACAAGTTGTAGTTCATGTTCGGCCAGGTGGGCTGCTGAGGAACAGCACCTAGTGAGGGGGACAATGGAGGTATATGACCCCCACCATAAGGGAAAGAATTATAGGGGGTTGAGGTGCCCTCCATGGACCCTTGTAGAGGAGAATTACAGCTCCCTGCCCCTAGACCTAGGTTCTGTAAGGTGGAGTAGGACAGGATAGAGTTCGTATCAGAGCTAGGCATCCTGTATGAAAACGGAGGCCTTGTTTCACTCTGGGTTAATGGAGCGATGATCGCCTTCATAGACGGAATAAAACCACTTCTCGAAGTCGAGGTGGTCGAGACCATGGTGGTTTGGACCGATGAAGGTGGGTTAGGAGGCAGAATTCCCCCTATAGTGTCATTCATAGAGGGATTGTGAGGACTCGTTGATGAAGTAGCAGTGTTTTCTTACATCCCTGCTTGTAAAAATATCTGGCGCTCGTGATGAGTTATCCTTGGGGGGGAAACTTGTACCATGACGGGCACCGACAAGTCAGTGACTGGAGAACTATATGGCCCGAGAGATTTCAATCCAAGGTCTGAAATGGTATGCTCCTATGGATTATGATGTTATCCTCTTAGGGATGGATCAGGTACAGTTTCCTGTGGCCCGGTCACCTCAAAAGACCCTTGTTGGTCAAGTCTTCACCTTTGCGGTGGTGGGGGTGGAACCAATTTAACTGACGTCAATCCCTAAAGACTTTGCGATCGGCGGAGCTCTTGATCCTCAAATTTGTGAGAATATCAACAAAATACTAGGGATTTTACTAACATTCAAAACCAGAACTCACTAGGAAGAGTTTTTATGAGACAAAGCAATCAAACCACTAGCTATTTGGAAGAACAGTTACAACAGCCAACACTAGAGAAACTTACCGTTGTAAGTGAAACTTGAATACAGAAACACCTCTAGGTATACCCTACACAGTGTGGCTCGATGTTTATCCTAGGTACCATGGTATACCCCTACACTCACCTATGTAAGTCACTAAAATAAAGGCAACTAGGTTTCCAACGCGTGAACAATCATCAAGTGGGTACAGTCGACAACCGGGTGGACCTCAATGAGCAGGGTATCAAGCTCGAAACCTATTGAGGGTATCGAAAGCAAGTGTTATGGAATATGACTGAGGAACTCAAATGGATTTGATACCCATGAAGATCCGTGGCAAATGAGATCAATAAAATCCCAAGACAAGTCCTCTATATGTGTTCCCCACTATGCTTGGTCCAGCTTTGGAGGGGTTATCTCAGCTACCTTTTCGCACGTGACCTCATGTTTAGCCCCTGTGTTAGAGGGGCGTCTCGGATAACTTCCACATTTACTGGACTTTTTACACTCCCTAGCATATAGTCGTATATTTGTTTTATAGCCTTGAAGAGTTTCCTCGCCAACCTAAATCAAGGTTCTAGCCTAGACTAGTTGATGGACCCTTCAAACAAAAAGTCTAATCAATTTTAATTAAGCGTTAATTTTAAGTGGTTTGTATTCAAGTCAAGGAAACGAAGATGAAACTAGTGGTGTATTTTAAGAGACTAAAGAGAAGAGCATTAAATGAAACTGAAAGAAAGCTACTTCTTTTTGACAAATAAAGATTTGCAAATTTACACTCATTTACCAACTTTTTGTAACTACATTTTCTAAGATCTTTGAAAAGAAAAAAACCCAAAACAATATTTCACTAGACTACAATCTAATTAAGTGTTCTAAGAATTCAATAAAGAACTTAAGAAAGCACTCTTTCTCCTGTTAAGAAAAGACAACTATCCTAACTAATTAACAAACAAAGAAATGATTTTTTTTTTTTTTATGCTTCAAAATAAGAAACTTGAAATAACTTCTTTTTCTTTTCTTTTCTGCTAAAGAAAGTGAAAGGGAAAAAGTGAAGACAAGATGAGACCAAAAACTGACTTCGACTTCAGGTCTACTGCAGATCGCAAGGATTCACTGACAATATTAAATAGACTGATTAGAAAAGACTCACTCACTCGTCTCAAACCCTTACTAAGAAAACACATGAAATCTTGATAAAGAAATAAGCTAACTGACGTCAAAATCAGGCTAAAGACTGTAACAATAGAGACCAGGACTAGAACAAGAAAACTCCTGAGAAGTATAACTTCAATCAGGGAAGAGGTTGACTACCTCTTCTTGAAAAAATTCTTTCTTGACACATGCACGCTACTGACACTTAAGTAGCCTACGTATGTACGCGGGTTGTCCAAAGGTAAGGTGCGTACGTATGCGTGCAGGTCCACTTGAGGCTGCGTACACCTCTGTAACTTCTCAAAAAGAAAACTAACAATCAAAGATGACAAGGAAGAGAGTACTGGTATGGCAAGCCAGAATCCCTCAAAGACACAACAACTTACAAAAAACTCAAAAAAGGTAATCAAAACCAATTAAAACACCCAAAACGATATCCCCTAAAAACCCTAGAGGCTTCCCTAGTACGAACGCCAATTCTACTATAGCGGGAAAACCTCCCTATGAACTACACTAGGGTTCAATGTGTAGGCAGAGCTAATCATCTAAAGTCTCCTACTTTTAACAACTACCCCGACAATACCCCACATTCATTCATAAAATACAAAGTATAAGAATTTGGTAACTCTACCTTAAACTCTGCATTCAGTGTCGATCCTTTTGTGTTCGGTTGTTTCTCGACTACAAATCTCCTCCCAAGGTCAACATGTATTCATAAACAAACAAACAAAGAACTATGAACATGCATCTTATATATCAATTAGTGGGTTATATGTCATAATAAAATGTAAATCAAACATAAATATTGAACACATCATACGGTGGGACAGAAAAAATACTTCTTTATATTAATCTCACCAGGTCACTTACAAATGAGATCGGTGACTGCTCCTCAAACTTGTTATGGGATCCTCTTCACCAAGCTCCAACTGCTTCCACATATCTTTCTCCTCTCACAATTCTCTCTAGGGAAATGGCATAGGCTTATGAATGAGGAAAAAGGGCAAGAATAGGGAATTTTGGCTCAAAACTCACAATGTGGCTACAAATTCTTGGGGCAATGGGTGAAAGTGAAATGGGCAGAGTTTCATTTTTATTATGCTTAGCTTTGGAATGAGACCCCAAAACCTCCTTTTATATGACAAAAAGGATGGTTATTCGGTTGGGTGACAGGATATAGGTGATGGGACAGTTAGAAAACTACCCAATAGACCATAATCTCAACGAATTCCTTACAAATTTTTAATTTTTACAACTTTTTAATTTTAATTTTTGCAACGTGGGCAATAATGGTGCAGGGCACATACATCTTCAAAAATGTGGTTTTTAAGAAGAGCTTCTCGGTGATGGCTTGGTAAAAATATCAAGTAAGATGTCATGATGCCAAGTATGCATGTATGGTGCAATTTAGGGTTAGAACAGGAGCTTGGATAAATAAGATTTGAAACTTTCCGAAATTCGGTTTAGCGAAAACTCAATTGCGGGATAATCTTGTTTAACCCATTAATTAATTGTGCTTATAATTAAGTGTTTTTCGGGTTTTCGGACTTCGGGATTTTGATAGTAGCTCGAGATAAGATTTATGAAAATCAAAATTGCGAAGTGATTAATCATTAGCTAATTTTCTTTAATCTTTAAATAACCTTGCTTAGTGTTTATGGAATTTCGAGAGTTCGGATTTCGTAAATCTAGAGTGTGATGAATGGAGAATATCTGAACTCTAGATGCACGAGCCTTACTATTTGAATTTTAATTGAGGTTTATCTTTTAGGTATTTGTGGTTTCGTGTTTTGGAAAATTAACTTTATCACCTTTTTGATGGGCCATTACCTGTAATGATGTGTCAAATCTTATTGGGGTACACGTGTATTGGGACTAGGATCCTTAGAACACTTTTGGAAATCAGGACTTTGGAGTTGCTACATGGTGAAATGATCGAAGCACGAAACTAAGAAGCCCAAAAATATGAAGCAGTCTCTACAAGCTTGACCTTTTTAACATTCAGGTGGCTCCAAAAATTCAGGGAAAAGAGGTCGTTTGAATGATAGGGAAACCTAATCGACGGTGGACCTTGTACATGCCTTAAGGCTTAAAATTTTAAAAGTGTTCCAACATAGGCTCCATCTGGGGATCTCGTCTCCCTACGAGGTGTGGAAGAACAATAGACCCAATGCCTCTATTGGGTTAATGGAGTCATCATTGGGTTTATAGGAAACACCTTTGAAAAAATCATACAAAAAGAAATTAGACTTTAGCCTTGTCTCAGAAAACTTTCAAAAACTTAATCAGTCACCGATATTGAGTTTAGGCTATTAATAGTTGCTCCTTTTCTGAAAATGATTCATGATTTTCTTAAGATAATCAAAATAACCTTAACCAATCCATCAGAATCTAGTCGATTTTGTCTACATCAAGGCAAAGTAAATTTAATGATTTAGTTTTGAGAGTCCCTTGTTGGTTTAGGATGTAAATCTTGTCGAAAAGATAACTAGATACCAGAGTACATTATATACATGTATAACATCCTTGCATATATCATAGACATTAATTCACTGCCAACGAGCTTATTTAGTACCCCGGTGAAGTTATCTACATTCCCCATTGAATTTCCTTTTGCCACTTCAATTTTCACTTTACTGAGATGAGGGCAATCATTTAAATGAATTTCCTTTCATCATATCTTTTGGACAAGATGGGGGAAATCAAATTTCGAATTTCCTTTCATCATTTGTCTTATATTTTAATATTTATGAAGTGGGGGAAATCAATTTGTATGCATCATACAGGGGATGATATCTATTTATAATTTAGCAACGAAGGTCTATCAACTCACTTTGATTTACTACAGACTAATCCTCTCCCAACCTTCAAAACACGTTATCCTACAAGGAAGTTCTCACGAGGAGTTTTTATTTTCCACGGATTTTCCTTGAGAGAAACTAATAAGTTTAAATCTGCTAGAAGGGCTAAATTAGTCAGGATTAGCCTAGACATACTTTCTTTCAGTTAAAATCAGAGGAATCATAAATATTTTCTCCCACTCTCATTTTGAAGGTTTGGTTTTTTAGGCTTCCTGAGTCAAGACAAAATTTGTTTTACTGTGAAGATTTAGGATGAGGGATCCTGCGTCAATAGCTTTTAGCTCAAAGCTCAAAATTGAGCAAGAAAGCAATCATTGGAAGGGTCTAGGATAGTAGAACATATGTGTTTACCCATAAAAGGGGACTGATCAGAAAACTACTCAAGAAATCAGTAGAAATAAGTTTGATATATTATTGAACCAAAATGGTTTATATTTGTTTTTCTTGAAATTGTTAAGTCGGTTAACCTAACAATGTTCTGTTGGCTTCACATTTTGCAAAATTAACAACAAATTGATCAGATCATATCATCATAGAGTATAGAGATATGGATGATACACAAGGGGGCTTACAACAAGGAAGATGACATCTGAGGAATGGATGTCCATTTGGGTATGGAAGGAACAAACTCCAATGGACATGGAGAAGGAAAGGATGATAACATGAATATGGTAGAGACCATTAGAAATTTCTAGAAAGATTTCCAGAGTCACAAGGTTGATAATGTAAGGCTTATGAAATCCAAAGAGCAGTAGGAAGAATTCAATATGAATTTAATGAAGATCCTGGAAAGAATTGAAAAGAATTGGAATAAGGAGAGTATCTCCAGCAAATCAAGAAGCCACAGGACCCATGAGGAAAACGGAAGATCCATGAGTGGTAGCAGACATCACCATCACTCCTAAGGACATTCCAATAGGAGAGTGCACAACATCTCAAGTCCATATCTTGTCAGGAAGCATCATAAGAAGTCTGGGGTGGATGAATTGAAAGGATAAATAAACAAGATCAAACCTCCTATTTTTTATGGAGAGAACAATAAATATGAAGATGTCGAGACATGGCTACTAGGAATGAGAAAGTACTTCCAACTGCATAATTATTCTTCTCATGCGGAAGGAAGAATTGGTGTTCACTAACTTGAAGGAAAGGAATCCATGTGGTGGGATCATATTGTGCAAGTGCATCACATTAGAGAGAATAATGTGACTTGGAGGGAATTCAAGAATAATTTTAAGAATAAATACTTAACCAAGAGGTATCATGACAAAAAGATGAAAGAGTTCTTTGAACTCAAACTAGGAAACATGACCATTGATGAGTATGAAAGGAGATTTTTGGAATTGTTGAAGTATGTCTCCTTCATCAAGGATGAGATAGTTAAAATCCAAAGATACTTGAGTGGGATTACATCTTTCATCAGTGATAAAATTCAATATGATGATCCTAAAACTTTGGAGGAAACCATAAGAATATCCAAATGCTTATGCGATCAACATAAGGGAAAGCCTACTTTCCAAAGAGCTTGGGAAGACAAGATAAAATCAAGATGGAGCAGAGGAAGAAGGGGAACAAGCCACCCTTCTTCAGAAACAGTTCTAGGGGACAACAAACCCCTAGAGAGCCCAGAGTGACTGAGATAGGTGGGAAAAGGCCAAGGAAGATACCCATTCAATGTTGGGGTTTTAAAGGAAATCCTATGTATATATATTTTCCTCACATAAGTGATAAAGAGGTAGATGTCCACAATGTACAGCAAGCAGAAACCCTGGAGGATATGGGAAGAAGTGTTCCAAGGATCTATGCATCCCTGGACAACAAGCAATTAGAGTTTCAATCACACATGATTGAAGTAGAAGGTATGATCAATAACCATGCATTTACTATTTTAATATATTCAGGAGATGGTCATAGATATATAGATCCTAAGGTAGTGGACATATTTCAATTTCCAAGAAGAAAGCATGGGAAATATTGGATGGTGCAGTTAGCTATAGGAGCCAAGAGAAAATTTGTTGAGTGGTTAAATCATGTCCAGTGGACATAGTCATGTGACTATTTAATTGGTATGGATTGGTTGGACCAACACCATGTCGTCTTAGAATTTCATAACAAAGCATTTACTTGACTAAATGAGGAAGGGAAACCAAGAACAGTCCAAGGAATTCTCATGGTAGTTATTGTCCGAGAAATCTCAACAATGCTACTGAAGAAGTGCTACAGGAAGGGATGCCAAATATTTGCAGCTCATATGGAGGAAGCACATAAGGACAAGGTGTCAAATCTGGAGGATCATGCAGTCCTGAAATATTTTGAGGATGTGTTCAAGGTATTACCAGGACTACCCCCAAAGAGAGATATTAATTTCTCTATAAATTTTATGCCTAGAGAAGCTCCAATATCTAAGACTCCCTACCGGATGAGTACACCAGAGTTAAAAGAGTTACAAATGCAACTTGAAGAAATTCTGAGGAAGGGGTATATATGCCCTAGTGTGTCACCTTGGGGTGCCCTAGTTTTATTTTTGAGGAAGAAGGACAGGACATTGAGGTTTTGTATTGATTTTAGATAGTTAAACAAAGTAATTGTAAATAAAAAATATCCATTTCCAAGGATAGATGACCTCTTCGATCAATTGAGGGAGGAAAAATTATTTTCAAAGATTGATCTCAGATCTAGTTACTATCAAGTAAGGATCAAAGATGAAGACATTAGCAAGACTTCCTTCGAGACAAGGTATGGTCATTACGAATTCACAGTGGTTCCATTTAGGCTATCAAATGTGCCAGTTGTTTTCATGTGCTTGATGAATGGTGTTTTCTTGGAATACTTAAACAAGTTTGTCATTGTCCTTTTGGATGAAATCCTTGTACATTCAAAGTTGGAAGAAGAACATGAGAAACACTTGAGGATGGTGTTACAAGTGTTAAGAGAGCACCATTTGTATGCCAAATCGAGCAAGTGTTCATTCCATCAGAACCAAATTCACTATTTGGGGCATATTACATCCGAAGAAGGGATAGAAATGGACCCCGAAAAGATTGAAGCTATAAAAGGGTAGATAGCACCTAAGAATGTGATAGAATTCAGATCCTTCATGGGTCTAGTTGGCTACTATATAGGATTCATTGTAGGGTTTTCAAGGATTACTCACCTGATTACTTCCTTGCAAAGGAAGGGGGTGAAGTTTCAGTGGACAAAAAAATGTGAAAGAAGCTTCAATCAATTGAAGCAGTTGTTAACCAGTGCTCCAATTATGAAGATTGTTGATCTGAATGAAGACTTTGTGGTTTGCACAAATACATGCAAAGAAGTAATTTATGGAGTCCTCAGTCAGAATGGGTTTGTGATATGTTTTGAATCCATAAAATTGAAAGATCATGAAAGGATCTATGCCACTCATGATTTTGAGTTGGCAGCCATAGTGCACGCCTTGAAGAAGTGGAGGCACTTCCTCATGGGAAAAATATTTGAGTTGAGGACAGACCATAATGGTCTGAAATATTTTTTTGATCAACCAACTTTAATTTCTAGGAAGAGCATATGGTTGGAATTCCTTCGTGAGTATGACTTTGATATCAAGCACATCAAAGGAAAAGAGAACAAAGTGGTTGATGCACTCAGCAAGAGAGTGCATTAACTGCATGCTACAACCATTATCATGTATCAAACTGATCTTAAAGGAAAAATTTATGAGGTTGCAAAAGCAGATTTGCAGTACATGGAGTTGATAACAAATTTATAGCAAGGTAAAATGCAGCAGAAGGTTGAAGATTATAAATTGGGAAATGATGAAATTCTCTTGTACATGAAAAAAAATTATGTACCCAATTCTCATGAATTGAGGAGCATGATCTTAAAAGAGATGCATAATGTACCTTATGTTGGACACCTAGGATATCAAAAAATAGTTGCAATAGTCAAAAGCCAATACTACTGGCTAGGAATGAAGAAGGAAATTGTTGAGTACATTGCTAAATGTCTAGAGTGTCAAAAGGTCAAGGCTGAGCATAGACACCCCGATGGGTTCCTACAACCATTGCCCATTCTTGAGTGGAAGTGGGAAGTGGTGTCAATGGATTATTTTATCACACTAATTTTCCTTGGGTGTTTTATCCCTTAGGTTTAAAGTTTTAGCCTTTAGACTTCAAATTTGCTTTATTTCTCTCTGTGTGATTTGCTTAGGTTAGCTTGAACAAATAAAGACTTGCATTTTGGCTCATTTTTTTCCCTCATATATTTT
>ML784691.1:117374-132274 GCA_009831015.1 Picea engelmannii | reverse complement strand
TTTTACTTCTTCTTCCCTCTGAATTTCGACTTGTATCAAATGAATGTATAATGATATTTATTTATACCATTTATGTCACTTCCTTTTAACATTGGGGCCGACCTGACACTTTCTTATTTTGTAATTATTTTCTTTAATTATTTTCAGGGCCTATATGTACTTCCTTTTTCAATTCACTTTGTCATCTTCAAAAATTCATTTCTCCTCAACCATGAGGATCCATGTGATGTGCCACATACCACCGGAAACAGCATGATGTATACTATCCATTCATGGGTGTTGTATATGCATGTGCATTTTCCTTTATGTCCAGATACCTTTATCAATCTTGCGGTCCAAAACCCATGACTAGGGTTGACATCAATGACAACAATCAATCTTCCAACACTAAGCTCCACTAGGTTGGGTAAGGGAGGGGGGATATGAGACTGGGAAAAAGGGCCAAGATTAAGATCTCAAACCTAAGAGAATAATATATATATCTTTTCCAAAGGTTGTGATGAAGATATTAATTTATCCTAAGTTTTTCTTGGAAAGGAGATGAATCCCAAGTGGAGGAACTCGTGCTCCAAGAGAACCATGTGTCAATAAAGGTGCATGTAGATAAAATTAGGGAAAATTGTTGTTTGGGGGGTTGGTCAGTGAGTTTTTCCATATTTCCATCCACGCAACCAGAGACTGGGCACGTAGATAACCTTCCCCTCCATTATCAACCATGTCCATGAACGCATGGGAGAGAAAACCTGTGAGAATTTAGTTAAACTATACTTCCTGAGAAGCACAGTGTTCTCGTACATTACATGAGCCCGTGTTGAGCCTTAATGGGTTTTTTTGCTACTATCATCCATGCCATACCTGAGTTCTATTGTTTCCATCACCCTTACCTATTTGACTTAGGATCTAGATAGAAGAAGTAGGTTGTCAGGCCTGTGGGTTTGAAGAAGCGGGTTGGTAGGCCCGTGGATTGAAGAAGAAGGTTAGCAAGCCTGTGAGAAACTCTCTCCAGGTGAGAGAGATTTTTGGGGAAGTGAATTCTCCTGGAGGGATCCTAGCAGGAGCTACATAGCTCTGATAATTATTTTCTGGCATGTTGTTGAATCCCTAGAAGGGAAGTGGAGTATTAAATTGACTGTTGAACAATCAAGTTGTATACTTTTCGGGGTGGGACAAACATGTGGGGAAAGAGAGGCTGTGATATTTGTGCATAAGTTGTCTCCTGGAAGAAATCCTTCCTAATGTACTGTCTGACTTCCCGTAGTCTCTTCCTACCCTAGGAATCCCTTACCCAAGTTGAGTTTAGTCCCAACTCAGGGGTGACCCACTGCTAAGAGTGATAAGCAACGTGTTCTAAGGCTGGGAGGTTCATGGAATGTCTACATGCAGTTGGTTGTTATCAATTAAAACATAAGTATCAATTGTGTTAATTTCACGTTGTGTTTAAGTACATGTGTGTTATTTATAAGAATTGCATGTCTTTTCTCCTTGTATGGCTACTGTTAATTCTGCATAAATATGTGTTGTAGAAGCATGTTTATGTCTATTTAAACTTACATTATAAATGTATCTTAACAGAAAGTATATGTTGTTTTTAATTTATTAAGTATGATATTTTCCGCAAATGAAAGTGAGTCATTATGTAAGGTGGCATGGCCTAGCCCTGGGATGATTGGGGACCCTACAAATTTATATCAGAGAATGAAAGTTTTCCATTGGCATGATCATCTTGGAGGTAGGGGTATGCTACATTTGTACTTGACATGCATGACCATTCCATTATTACAATTGGTGAGGTGGATCACAAATCAAGGTTGTATAAATTCACTAAGTTTGTTGACGATGACTCATCTTTTCTACTTACACATAAGGAGAGTACTTTTCATGCACCTCTAATGCAACATGTAGATGCTTGTGTGATTCCATTAGCTCCATACATCAGAGATGATTCCATACACTCAGATTTTGTACATGGAAATAAGTAGTTAGTACAGCCAGATAAGAAGCCAGTATCGAAGCTTTAGAAAATGCTCGAGAGGGAATAGTTCACACTTTAGGTAGAAGGTGTCCTTGCAAGGAATCCATTGGATTCAAGGAGGACTTGATCTTAGCATGAGGAGCTCTCTCATGTGCTTTCAACTTCTAAACCAGCGATGCCCCTACATTGTTATATGGTTCAATATTCTGATCCACATCTCTACAATGAGGTTGTGGGAAATCCATTATGGAAAGAAGACATGCAGGAGAAGTATGACTCACACATAGAGAATTAAACTTGGGATCTGGTTCCACTTCCACTAGAAAGGAATATTTTTAGGTGCATATGGGTCCATAGGATCAAGAGGTACAAGGATATAGAGGTTGTCAAAGGGCTTCATCAGATCCATAAATATTTCTACATCTTCACGGAGAATTTTGGTGAGCTGAAGTTTCATACTTTGCGGGGTCATATTGGAGTGAAGAAAAAAATTTCCTAGCAGTTGCCTTTTCTTCTTTTAATGCACTGTCTTTTGAGGGGGGGGTTTGTTCCCACGTGGTTTTCCCTCGTTCTAGATTTTTATTCAGTGTTGATTAGTTCCATTGTACATGAGTACTTAATATGGCCGAGTAGTTAGGACTCATTTTTACTCCATAGTGATGTTCAGGGGGGGTGTTGGAGAAATTTATATTTTCGACACACTAGTTTAGTAGGAGTTAACTAACTAGTTCTATTTTAGACTTTCTATTTCAACCACAATTATTATGAATACATGCATTCATAAGGAAAGATAATTGTTTTATTTCTTTTCTTAATTACGGAATGTTATGTATTATATATGATTGTATTCCACTCATTCATTGTATCAGAATGATCATCATTGATTAGCTCATTGTAGTAGTGTGAATATATTTTCTCATTCTTCCATATTGAATCTCTCGTCCTTTCTTGATAAGATTTTTTTGTATTTGTTTTAGCTAGATATCCTATGCAAGTTTTTATGAAACATTGACATGGTATAAGAGCTATGCTGCTTGGAGAAAGACAGAAAAGCTAGAGAATAATGAAAATCATAGTTTTAGGGAGCAAAATCTATGTAAAATACTTGGTCGCACCTTCTCCATGTCAAAAGGAGTGACCAGTCACACCCATACTTGTAATTTATTCAATTCTGGAGCGGTCTCAACTCATACATTAGTAGAGGGTGACTAGTCACATCCCATACACTAGCAGAGGGTGACCACAAGGACCTGATCGCTCTATGTCTCAAGGGTAGGAGCGACCACCTCTAAAAAGGCTGAGTGTGACCATCTTCTAGAAAGGTCTCACCCTATACACTAGATGATGGTGACCACTAGGACCGGGTCGCACTATGTCTTAAGGAAATGAGAGACCACCTCTTAAAGTGACTTTTTATTTGCAGTGATTTCTCCCAAAATATTAACTTTTTGGAACCATTCTGCAAGTGTGTTTTCAACCATTTGGTGAAATTCCTCACCATTTTCTTAGAAAGGAAGCTGGAAGATCGCCTACTGAAATTGATACAAATTTTCCATTTGATATGCCCTTTCTGCAGTGATTTCTCAAGTTTTTCACTTGTAGATTGAGACAAATTTTTAGGGTTTCTAAGAGGCAGTGGGAGAGATGGATACAACACTTATTATACAATCAAAATTGGTGGTAATACTCACACCATACAATTATTTTGAATGGAAGTTGAAAGCTAAATTCCAACTCATAAGGAAAGGAATGTACAACTTGACGATGGGGAAAGAAACAAAACCTACATCAACAATTGAGAAGATCAGATAGGATAATCGAAAGAATGAGGCTACATGACTTATTATTTAATTGATTTCAACTAATTTATGGTTTCATGTTGTTTCATGCAAGACTCCAAACACGATCTGGACCACCTTGGAAAGTTTGTTTGGAAAGCAAGATCAAATGAGAGGTCATATGCTTGAGGTAGAGTTGAATACCTTGGATCCTAAAAGTTTTGATAATATACATGATTCCTTTACCAAGTTTAAATATTTGATATTGATCTTCGCATCTTGTGGTATTGATAAGTCTAAACAAGTAGACCAACTTATTCTAACAATCTTGGCCAAGCTAGGACCAACATATTTTTTCTATGTTTCCACTTTCGATTCTGGAAGTTATCTCATGGGAACAAATTGGAAAATGATTACCATGGATCAATTAATTGATTCTCTCACACGTGAGTGGGAAAAATGCATTCAGATGGGCCTAATAAAGGATCTCAAAGAACATGCACTCACCATGCATGATGGAAAAGGATCATCCAAACAAAATGGAAAGGAGAAATAAAATGAGAAGGAGGGATATTCCAAACCCTTCAACAATTCTTCAGGTTCCATAGACTCTTCATATTCCAAGAAGAAGAGAAGGGAAAGCAATGCACTTACTGCAATAAACCAAATCATCAAGAATCCACATGCATGAAGAAGCAGGTCGATATTATGGCTCAGGTACTTCAACAGAACAACCTTGGAAACTTCATTATAAAAGGATTCAAGAAGCAGAAGGAAGAAGATCCTACTCCTAAGAAAGGTAATCATAATGATCTTGTTGCAATTAATTCCTCATCTGATTCATGGATTTTATATTATGGCACATCATATCATATGGAAATGAAAGAGGAAGTGTTCACTTCTTTGAGTTCATTCTCAAGACCCCCTATTCTCATGGGGGATGATTCTCTAGTGGAAGTAGCAGAAAAGGGAAGAGTGGAACTCCATAATGGAAGTTTTGAGAATGTTTCACATGTTCCAAATATTTTTATGAATTTGTTCTCGGATTATCAGATCACTCAGAAAGGTAAAAAGGTTGAATTTACATTGGATTCAGTTTCTATAATTGACATGCAAGGCAATTCCATTATTGCAATTGGTGAGGTGGATCACAAATCAAGGTTGTATAAATTCACTAAGTTTATTGACGATAACTCCTCTTTTCTACTTACACATAAGGAGAGTAATTTTCATGCACCTCCAATGCAACATGCATATAATCTTGTGATTCCATCAATTCCAGACATCAAATGATTCCATACACTCAGACTACATACATGGAAATAAGAAATTATTACATCTAGATAAGAAGTTAGTGTCGAAGATTCAATAGATGCCCAAGAGGGAACAATTCACTCTTTAGGAAGCATGCATCCTTGTAGAAAATCCATTGGATTCAAGGAGGACTTGATCTTAACATGAGGATCCCTCTCATGTATTTTCATCTTATGAACCATCGATTCCCTTGCAATTTTACATGGTTCAATATTTTTATCTGCAACTCTATAGTGAGGTTTTGGTAAATCCTTTATGGAAAGAAGCCATGCAGGAGAAGTATGACTCACTCCTAGAGAATCGTACCTAGGATCGGGTTCAAATTCCACTAGAAAGGAATATTTTTTAGGTTCATATGGGACCATAGGATCAAGAGGTACAAGGCTAGATAGGTTGCCAAAGGACTTCATCAGATCCATAAATAACTCTACATCTTCACGAAGACTTTCAGTTAGCTGATGTTTCAGAATTTGTGGGGTTGTCTTGGAGTGAAGAACACAGTTGCATAATAGTTGCCTTTTCTTCTTTTGATGCACTATCTTTTGAGGGGGGGGTTTGTTCCCACATGGTTTCCCATCTTTCTTCATTTTTATTCAGGCATTAATTGCATTGTACATGCATACTTAATATTTCCTAGTAGTCGGGACTCATTTTTACTCCATAGTGATGTTCAGAGGGGGTGTTGGAGAAATTTCTATTTTTGACAGACTACGTCAATGGGAGTTAACTAACTAGTTCTATTTTAGACTTTCTATTTCGACCATCACTATTATGCATACATGTATTCCTAAGGAAATCTAATTGTTTGATTGTTTTTCTTAATTATGGAATTTTTTTGTCCTGTATATGATTTTATTCCACTCATTCATTGTATCACAATGATCACAATGATCATCATTGATTAGCTCATTGGAGTAGTGTGAATATATTTTCTCATTCTTCCATATTGAATCTCTCGTCCTTTCTTGATAGTCTTTGTTTGTATTTTATTTAGCTAGATCTCTTGTGAAAGTTTTGATGAAACAGTGACATGGTAGTAGATCTACGTTGCTTGGAAAAATCTAGACAAGCCATAGAATAAGAAAAATTGGATTTTTGGTGAGCAAAATCCTTGTAAAAGACATGGTCTTACCCTCTCCCTGTTGAAAGGAAAAACTAGTCGCACCTAGACTTAACATTTATTCAATTCTAGAGTTGTTGTTCTTCATACATTAGTAGAGAGTGATTGGTCACAACCCATACACTAGCAGAGAGCGACCACAAGGCCCTGGTCATTCTGTGTCTCAAGGGTAGGAGAAACCACCTCTAAAAAGGATGAGTGTGACCATATTATGGCAAGTTCACACCCTAGACACTAGCAGAGGGCGACCACTAGGACCTAATCACACTTTTTCTTAAGGAAAGGAGAAATCACCTCTTAAAGTAACCTTATTTTTGGAGTGATTTCTCCCAAAATATTAACTTTTTGAGGAAACGAGTCAAGTAAGAAGTAAACCGACCCATTATGCAAGTGGATTCTTAACCATTTGGAGAAATTCCTCACCATTTTCTCTTAAAGGAATATGAAATATCTCCTACTGAAACTGATACAATTTTTTCATTTGATGTGCCCTTTCTACAGTGATTTCTCAAGTTTTTCACTTGCAGATTGAAAGTAAATTTTTAAGGTTTCTCATAGATAGTGTGAAATATGGATACAACACCCATTCTACATTCAAATTTGGTGGTAATCCTCACACCATACAATTATTTTTAATGGAAGTCAAACTAAGAATTCCAACTCAGAAGGAAAGGAATGTACAACTTAACAATGGGGACAGAAACAAAACCTACATCAGCAATTGAGAAGACTAGGTGGGCGAATTGAAAAGATGATTCTGCATGACTTCTTCTTGAATTTATTTCAACTGATTTATTATTTCATTTTTTCGCATGCAAGACTCCAAACGTGATCTAGACCACCTTGGAAAGTCTATTTGGAAAGAAAGACAAGATGAGAGGTCATATACTTGAGGTAGAGTTGAATACTTTGGATCCTAAAAGTTTTGATAATATACAAGATTTATTTACCAAATTTAAATCTTTGATATTGATCTTGTCATATTGTGGTGTTGATAAGTCTAAACAAGTGGACCAACTTATTCTAACAATATTGGCTAAACTAAGACCAGAATATGTGGTCTATGTTTCCACTTTAGATTCTGGGAGATATCTCATGGGAAAAAATTGGAAAATGCCTACCATGGATCAATTCATTGATCCTCTCACACATGAGCAGGAAAAATTCATTCAAATGGGCCTAATCAAGGATCCCAAAGCACATGCACTCACCATGCATGATGGAAAAGGATCATACAAATAGAACAGAAAGGAAAAACAGAATGAGAAGGAGGGATATTCTAAACCCTTCAACAATTCTTCAGATTCCAAAGACTCTTCAGATTCCAAGAAGAAGAAGAAGGGAAACTAGTTCACTTACTACAATAAACCAAATCATGAATAATTCACATGCATGAAGAAGAAAATCAATCTTATGAATCGGGTACTTCAACAGAACAACCTTGGAAACTTCATTCCAGAAGGAGTCAAGAAGAATATGGAAGAAGATATTACTCCTAATAACGATAATGATCATTATTTTGTTGCAATTAATTCCTCATTTGATTCATGGATTTTATATTCTAGGGCATCACATTATATGGCAACGAAAGAGAAAGTTTTCACTTCTTTTATTTCATTCTCAAGACCTCCTATTCTCATGGGGGATGATACTCCAATGGAAGTAGCAGTAGAGGGAAGAGTGGAACTCCATAATGGAAGTTTTTAGAATGTCTTACATGTTCCAAATATTTCTATGAATCTTCTCTCAGTTTATCAGATCACTTATAAAGGAAAAAGGGTTGAATTTACATCAGATTCAGTTTTTGTACTTCACATGCATGGCAATTCCATTATTGAAATTGATGAGGTGGATCACAAATCAAGGTTGTATAAATTCACTAAGTTTGTTGATGATGCCTCATATTTTCTAATTGCACATAAGGAGATTACTTTGCATGCACTTCTACTGAAACATGTACATACTCTTGTGATTTCATCAGTTCTAGACATCAAAGATGATTCTATACACTCATATTACGTACATGGAAATAAGAAGGTAGTATAGCCAGATAAGAATCCAGCGTCGAAGCTTCAGCAGATGCCTAAGAGGGCATAGTTCACACTTCAGGAAACATGTGTCCTTGAAGGGAATCCATTGGATTCAAGGAGGAATCGATCTCAGCATGAGGATCCATTTCATGTAATTTTAGATTTTGAGCCATTGATGCCACTACATTGTTATATGGTTCAATATTTTGATCCACAGCTCTACAGTGAGGCTGTGGGAAATCCATTATAGCAAGAAACCATACAAGAGAAGTATGACTCACTCCTAGAGAATCAAACTTGGGATTTGGTTTCACTTCCACCAGAAATGAATATTTTCATGTGCAAATGGGTCCAAATGATCAAGAGGTACAAGGCTAGATAGTTTTCCAAAGGACTTCATCAAATCCATAGATATTTCTACATCTTCACAAAGACTTTAAGTGAATTGAAATTTTAGACTTTGTGGGATCATCTTGGAGTGAATTAGAACACAGTTTCCTAGAAGCTTCCCTTTCTTCTTTTGATGCATTGTATTTTGTTGGGGGGGGGGGGTTCTCACATCGTTTTCCCTCTTTCCTCATTTTTATTCAGTGTTCATTAATTGCATTGTACATGAGTATTATTGAGGAAAATATATAAAATGATATTACTCAAACATTTTCATTGTTCAAATCCTTTTTGGCTAAAGCAAGATAGATGGGAATATCACCCTATGTTTATAGCCAACAAAATTGATATCCTAATTCACAAGTATGGTTTACAAGTGCTTAGGATGTTTTTTTATAAATATAAGCTTGTTGGGAAAAAAATCATTATTTATGTAATTTTCTGAACATATCAGATGTTGAAATAAATATAGAGACAGAAGTAAAGACACCAAGTCAATAATCAAAATAGATGAGACATAAATCAATCCTTTATTTCATTCCAAATCATCAAAGAATCGTTCTCTTTAAAAAAATTCCTGAGGAAGTTTTGGACCAAAGTCAAACTTAGAAGTCCCTGATGAAACATACAAAAGGACTTCTGACAGAAAATAGAAAACTTGAACTTTAAAATCTGGATCAGATTGCCACAGATTGCTTCCCACTCGGCTTTGCACAATAGCCTTTGTTAGTCATGAAATCTAATTCACAAACAAACAAGTCTACACAGACTATCAAAGATAGATCAACACCTCCGAAAAACAAGTGTCTAAATGGTGTAATTCAGCCATGAATTTTGTTGTCTACAATAGGACCCTGCTATCATAAAAAATAATTAGGCTTCTAATGCATTAAGGAATGAATGAAAACTAAATTATCTCAACAAAAAATCAAAGAGAAAACCTTAGTATGCTTCTTCTTATATTTCCCCATGTTCCTCCCTTTCCTTTTGCCTTTACGAAAATTAGAATTGGTTGAAGTAATTGAACTACTTCTTTAGTTAAGTTAACCTAAACTCAACTAAATTTTTAGTTAAGGGGGAAAGTAATAAATCATAATAAGGGTTTTAAAATAAATAATAACTAGTAGGTGGGACCCCTTGTGACTCCCTTTAGCGTTTAACAATCATAACACAAATATTTAATCAAACAAAACATCCATCCTTGTGACTCTCATCATCACATTCATATTTGACAATTTATCTCAATGATAATTGAAATTATTTCCAAAAATATATTATTCATATATCCAAAGAATAGTGTGTTGTCCAAACTTTCAGAAGTAAACTGTTCTCATCAATTTATAAATAAAAAACTTAAAATCCATATTTTCCACATTGAAAGGCAATCTTTCCCTTGTTGTTGTTGTCACCTTTCGATCTCTGTGAATTTTCCTTAGGTTGTCTGGAGCCTTTAGGCCTAATCTTGTTGATCACATGAGAGAAATCATCTCTCAAATGCATGCGGAAGGACACGGATTTATCCGATTCATTTGAGGGTGAGGAAGGGGAAGCAGTAGCTTTTCCTTTGTCAGGGGAATGGTGGACCTCAATTTTCAACCTTTTGCTTGCATGGGAAGACTGAACTAGTGAATGGACATGGGCAGCTTGGACAACCTGATTGATAGGTAGGGGAGCATGTAAGGACAAGTTAGGCCAAACACGATGTTGGGAGACTGTAGGGTGGACAATGTCTTGCAATCTGTCGTTCTCAGGAACTTCAAGATGTAGTGAGACATGAGGATGCACAGGGATATCGGGGGCCTATGGGGTTTCGAAGGGAGGCCTTTCGGGCCTAGGTTGGACCACTTGTTTCCCAATCCAATAAAAAAATCCATCTTGAAATAGTTGGCCTAACTCTTATGATTCCATATCAAAGTGTATGGATAATCTTGGCCTTCTAGGGCCCCTGCTCCAATTACCTCTCCCTCGGTTACCTCTTCCATGGCTACCTCTGCTGAAAAAGCTCAAACTTGTATGCATAATTTATTAGCAAATAATTTCTTTAACAACCATACATGACAACTCTTTAAAAATATGAAATAAAATTTGGCTCAACAACATATCAGACTCATGCAATCCAATCCATATAAATTGTTTAATAGTTGTCAATGAGCAGTGGGTGAACAAAGGTTTTGGGATATGCAAGGGGTTCTGTTGAGAAAAAAATATTAAAATGAGGGGGAAACCATCATGATTACTGCTCATAGACGACAAACAACCAACTATAAATGTAAACCAAGAATATATCATTGTAATCCATCCCTGCTATCTTTAACTGCCATAATACAAAGTTTCCTTTAACTGTAATTAAATTTTATGAACAGGGAGTGGATAATGAATATGGGAAGGAGAGGGGGATTGTAATTAGCGAAAAGTAAAATCATGGTAGGGGAAAAGAGTGGATATTGTTCGTAAAACTAATTAAGCAATCCATAAAATAGTTATGTATTCAAAACCACTATCCCACCACCAATTAACAATTACTGTGATCAATTTAACCATTACTGTGTGTTAAACTTGTTCACTTTTCCTATTTAAATATTTAACACTTTTAATTAACACAATGTCATCATACTCAAAATAATATGCCTTCCAAACAACCTGTATAAAGAATTTTGTTTCCTCTCACTTCTTCCATTAAATATTTAAAACAAATTCCAATGAACACATAGTCATTTCTTTCAACTATGTTCATCATCAAAACCATCAACCATTGTCCATAAATTATTTCCTCAAATCAAACAGAGAAACAAGTTCTTTTAAAAACATGCCCGATTTCATTCCTCTAACCAATTTAACAATTAAATTGCAATGAAACCATACTATTATAAAACTCGTTCACATATCTGATGGTGCAATCAAACAATACGATGCACGATATCCATAAAACACACACAATAGAATGACAAGTCTCTGACATCAAATTCCAATTTATAACGATCCCGATGGAGACATATTAAACACACAACAACCACCAAAACAATTTATACCACATTGTAGCAACACATAGACCACTCAAAACGCAAAGAAAATTGATGTGACTATACATGTCTAATTACTCCAAATAAAAACATAAAACAATGTTGAGTTATCAATCCAAATGTTATCACAAAAGGAGGCAGTGATTGTATGCCCATTTACAACTTCTCAAATCAACCAATTTAACTATGTCGAGCCATCGATTCAACTGTCATAATAAATAATGTATCGACTATATACCAATAATAAAAACCGTTGTCAATGTTATTCCACCAACTCATAACAGTCACAAAAAAAACCTGACAGGGTGTAACTGGTTCATTTATCAAAATTAGGCTTTGAATAATCAAGGGTTCGCTCAGTGGAACTAACACATGGATACTGGAGTCGACCATACTGACAGCAGGTGAGAACCCTTCGAGATAACTCGGTGGACACAGGGGATACATAACCATTATCTTGCAAGACAGGGTGACACTTCACACCAAGTAGGATAAACTATGAACATAGGAGCAAAGGCTTCTTACTAGCCAGTAATAACACCGAGAACACACAAAACATAACCCTCGTGGTTTTCCCCAAAAAACATGAATAATGTTGATATAGATGTAGAGCTCAGGTAATAACAACCAACCCTAAAGAAACCCTCTTGGGTAATATCCACCATATCCAATTGTGCAGATACCAATAACATAAAATGATCCCATGACCTGGTGGAGAACGATATGCAGTGACCCAAGGTGGTTCAAAATCAAACACAACAAGCCCATAACACCAAATATGACCAGGCATGGTCACAAAACTGTGAGGAGATGACCGGAAAATCCAGATGGAATGAAACCCTCCAACAAAAACCCATAAAGACAACAGAGAGCCATCATGGCTTCCACCACATAGAATAATCAATGAAATCGTGACTTCAACCATCAAATTTCCCATTTGCAACGAATAACACAACAACTATTCTAGATAAAAACCAATAGTTTACACAATTGCTAGCCTTAATAAAAGCACAGACCAATACATCATCGATCCAACATCTATTTCATAAACAGAGCGAGTTCATGGATGGTGAGAAAAACATACCTATAACCAAATATCCTTAAAAATGTAAGCCTGGTCAAGTAGTTCCTTCCTCGCCTGAATATCAGAGCTTAACCATAGAAAAAAACAATTGAACAATAGCCAAGCTAGGGTGACATCCAGTGGGGGAAGTATGGAGTGAAGTGCATTAAATGCATGTCACTTCCATCTTCTCCTCATGCAATTACATAGTACATGCCAGCCAGCCAACATTAACCCATTCCATAAATCCATTGCATCAAAACTAACATCCATTGTTTTCCAAATGCACCACCCGATATCACATTAACCATTTCCAAACATACCATAATGTATATCAAACGTGTCTTCATATAACTCAATAACATCGTATAGCCACTAACATTTCTAGTTAGGACTAACATCAACCTTTTTAAATTTCAAATGCATATAGTGTAACATAGTATAGCATAGTTTCCTTTCTTAGATTTATTCCATATTTCTCTTATCTTTTTTTATGACTAACATGTGTCTTGTGTAGCTATAACATGTAATAAATCATGGTGTCAATAGCATTGTAATAATAGTTGACATAAGACATCATGACATGGAATTTAGAGTTTAGAGTAACGAAACCTACACATAACATGTGTTATCCATCTGCCCTTGTGTTTCAAACAAAACCAAGATTTCATCATCAATCATGTAGAACCCTGTAAGCAGTGTCGAACAACAGGATAAATATCAAATAAGAAACTGATCCTCCAATCTACAACAGGATCCCACCTACTAGTATTATATATCATTAGCTTATAAATAATAGGCTTTAGCAACACTTTGTGGGTGAAATCCTCGTTGCAATTTTTATCATCAACAAACTGGCGAATCCATAGGGAAATTTGTTTGCAAAAGATTTAGAACTCAGAACACATGTTTTCGCAGACCAAGAACAGAAGGTCAAGAAGATATAACTAGGAATATTATGCAACAAGGGGAAGTGAGCGGATTTAATGGAAAAATGACTGGGAATTCGGGAATAACTCATGAAAAATGTTAAGTATGAGGGGGTTTATCCCTGTATGCATAATCATTAAACCTAAATTTTCTCTTTACTTCAAGGAGAAAAGTTAAGGACTTGCTCTTTTAAATTCTCAAATGGGTGAAGAAATGGAAAGTAGAAGTGAGAGATAACCAATTCCTTTAAAAGACAACAGTGAAAGAAGATAACAAATTCAATTATGTTTCCAGGGTGAACATCATAACAATTGTGTAATCTTGATTGTTATTGACTAACAATATCTTGCAGGAGTGTCACTGTGGCAGAACTGATCCAACATTTTATTCGTGACCAAAATCAACTAAAATATGAAAAATCAATAAAATCATGACAGACTTAAGATTACAAAATTTAAAATAGCAGAAAATGAAATGACAGAATTGTAAAAGAAATAGGAAGCTCATCAAAAAAGAAGTAGAAATCAAACTACTGTAAAAGCAGACATGAAAAATAGTGAAAAAATGATAGCACAACTAGACTACTAATATACAGAAAATCCAAATAGCGTTAAAACTTTTCAAGTTGGTTTGATGTAATGTTTCAAGTGAGAACCGTTAGTGTTGTAGGAGAATAGTTGCTCTTGTAAATATTTTAGAATGTAAGAGTTAGTCGAATTTGAAAGGACCCAGACATAGTTTTTGAAACTTTGAGACAATTGATAGTCCTTTAGAGTATATGATTAGATCATCAAGGTAAACATGGATAATCTTACCGATCAAATTGTTGAAAGTTATTTGCATAGATCCTTTAAAAGTGTTACTTGTAACAAATAAGCCTGAAGGCATGCGTTCGTAAGTCAAGGTACCCCAATGAGTAATAAGGGTGGTTTTGTATGCATCTTCCCCTTTTACCTTGATTTGATTGTAACCCAAAAAACTGTCAAGTAAGGGCATCATCTGTGACCATACAACTTGTTGCAGAATCATTTTCATATTAGGGGGAGGGAAGGGATATTTCATAATACCCTGATTGTATGTGCGAAAATTAATGCGAAAGCTAATATGATCAGTGACCTTCAGAATAGGAACCAATTTGGAAATCCACTCAGGGTACTTGACCGGAAGGGTGATGTAATTTTCCTGACTTGGCTAGTCTAGGAAATGTTGTTAATGTGTATGTAGAATCTATTGTTTACAACATATAAATGATCATACAAATAATCAATGCAACAAAGGACTACAAA
>ML784691.1:52307-74933 GCA_009831015.1 Picea engelmannii | reverse complement strand
TATAAACCTATGTATGTGATCAAGGAATCATACAATAAAACACAACAAGATTTATAGGAAAGAATCATATTACTGTATCATATTAAATGTGAAAGAGAGATTACAACCATGGCCTTGATGTCGTAAAGTCCCTTCCAACTGTCTTTCATTCCCCACACACTTTCACTCCAAGGATTCTGAGACCATGGATCTGATAGCTACTCACAATCTATCTTGACAAAGCAAATCTCAAAGACACTTCCATGTAATAGATCTTGAGAGAGTGCGTACTTCCATGTAATAGTTAAGAGAGTGCGTACTTCCATGTTGTAAATTTATCTTGAGAGATCCACTCTCATCTGTAAGGTGTAGAGACATTTATAGGCAGTTAATGTAAGTAGGTAGAATTAAATTCTAGATTAGATAGTTTAGGAGCTGGAGGGAAAACCGGCTATAGACACCCTCATCTTGTATCATTGTAATATTAGCAACATTATCAATTGAGCATATAGCATAGAGAAGAGAAGAAGCAAAGAGCTGTGTAGAAGAGGTCATGTACAAAAGTTCTGAGATTAATATATGAAGCTTTGATTCAGACTCATGGTGGATTAATACTTTCTGTGTATACATGCTGAATGTTATGCTCATGGTTGTTTTACTCTTTCTGTCATGCATTTTCTTTTATGCTGTGTATGTATGATTTCTTATTTAGAGTTTGAAGTCTGAGAGAGTAAGGGAATAAGTTTCAATTGTTTTTCTTCTGGAGTAAAAGTTCCTGCAAGGAGTGCAGTGAAGCATCCGGAAGGAGTGTGTTGACGGGTTCAGAGTTCATCTCTGAAAGCTCAGGAGGGAGAGCCTTGTCCTCATTTTCTGTAGAAGTGCGAGTCATGCACAGAAGTTGTGCAAGATGTGTGCAGGCTGGTTGGAAGTTCAAAACTCATCAACTAAGGAGAGGACTAAAAGACTCTTGTCACAAAGAGTTGCACAGAGTCAAAAGAACTCAAATACTTAGATGTATTTGAAGAGTGTCGCAAGGAGTGAGTGTAGAAATCTCATAGGAGATTTGAGTTAGCAAAAGAAAACTCAGGAGGGTTAGCATCTTCAAGGGGTTGAAGAGCATAAGGGAACTTTAGCCATCATGTAGAGGATAGGTTCCAGAAGAGAGACGCAGGGTCAAATTAGGACCAGAGATCTTTGAAGAAGAAATTTGGGTGGTCAAAATTCTCTGTGGAGAATTTGCGAAGTCCCGAGAGCCGTTAGATCTTGCAGAGGAGCAAGGGGAGTCATGGCGATTTTTTTCCGAAGTATAAGCTCAGGAGAGATAGGGCCGTAGATACAAGCCAACGAGGGTCATTGGATTATTCGTGAACTTTCATTTTGGAGTTTGGAGGTTTGAGGGGGCAGAAGAATCCATGTCCAAAGATAGAGGAAAGCAGAGTGGATAGGTGGTGTACTTGTCAAGAAGTGAAGTCAGATTCGTTGACCAATTCGGGTGTTCGTGGGTTAGAGAACTGAAAGCTTAGCATCAAGATTTGCAGAATTGCAAAGTCCAAAATCCCGAAAAGGAAGAAAGTTTCGTTGTGGGGCCAGCATTGGAAACGTGTCGAAATTCAACATTTCGACATTTCGGAGAATAAGAAATCGGGATATTTGTTTCGGGATTCCCAAAATCGTGAGATGCGATATAAGTGTGGAGAATAACGAGGCCTACATTTTGGTGAATTGACAATTCTTATTTCAGAAGACGAAGAGTTGAGACACTCGGTAACAGGAATTGTGAAGTCACGATATCTGAAGTTTTGAAATAGTGAAGGACGTGATCACATAGTGGATCGGAGAATTTGAATTGGTGCTTAGCGTCAGTGCACGCGGGCTCAATTCATAAGGACCTATGGTGACACCATTGTAGGTGTGTTTGATTTCCCAAAAAGGAATCAAAGAGTTAGTTAGACTCAAAGGGAAGAAAATGAGCGATCCTGCACAGATCTTAACCCAAGGGTTGGGGGTCTGCACCATTCTGGTATTAGAGCCTAGGAAAATTTTCTTCGCTTTCTGTAGTAGGGAAAGGAGGAATTTTACAACCATGCCATCGAGAAGAAGAAACAGACAAACACCTGATCCACCAGAGGAAATGGAAATGCCAAGAATAAAGGGCAGGCAATTACCTAAGCCGTCGGAGGCAAGAGAGATGCGTGAAATGCATGCTAGGTTGGATGCCATGGAATTAGCACAGAGGCGCACAGTCAGTGCTTGAGATATCAGTGAGTCTGAAAGTGAAGATGAAGCTAGACATGGAGGAGAACAAGTTGCGGCTGAAGATGTAGCAAAAGAACACCTATTCAGGGATGTTGCAAGGATAGGTGCTAGAGCAAAAATGGACATTCCAGTATATGAAGGAAACCTGGATGTTGAAGAGCTTCTAGACTGGATTAGAGATCTGGACACGTATTTTGACTATGAAGATGTCGAGGAAGACAAGAAGGTCAAACATGTTATCACAAGACTTAAAGGACATGCAACATTGTGGTGGGATGAACTATAAGCTGACAGATGCTGCAAAGGAAAGCAGAAAATCAAGAGTTGGGATAGAATGATTGTGAAGATGAAAGCAAAATTCATACCCAAGGATTATCAAATTACTCTGTTTCGGAGGATGCAGAATTTGAGACAGAAGCTGATGTCAGTAAAGGAGTACACTGAAGAGTTCTACAAGCTAAACATCAGGGCAGGTCATCGCGAAAGTGATGATGAAAAGGTTTCTAGGTACATGAATGGTCTGAGATACGACATTCAGGATGAGATGAGCATGATGATCATTTGGACAGTAGAAGATGCTTATTAGATGGCTCTGAAGGCTGAAGAGAAGTTGAGCTGAAAGTAGGGTCAAAGAGGACGAGGCATAAGTCAGCCCAGACGCAAAACAGTTGTACAAGATAGGAATCAGAAGCCTAAGGAAGAATGGAAGAAACCTCAACCTCAAACTGAGAGAGGTGGAATCTCACAGAGAGGGCAGCATGCCGAACAAAGGGAACAATATGCTGATAATAACACTTTTCCTTGCACTAGAGGAAGAGGAAGAGGCAAAGGTGGAGTAATAAAATGCTTCACATGTAGAAAAAATGGGCACAAATCTTATGAATGTCCAGATAAGAAGAAAGAAGGTGGTGAGACTCACATTTCCGAAGCACAAAGGCAGAATGTTGAAGCAGAGGAAGCTGAAGGTGGAAGATCACTGGTGATGAGGAAGGTTCTCTTAACGCCAGAAAAAGAGGCAGAGAATCCAATGCAAAGGAACAGTCTTTTTCGAACTGCTTGCAAGACCAAAGACAGGGTATGCAAGGTCATCATGGACAGTGGTAGCATGGACAATCTCGTTTCTACGGAGATGGTGGAAAAGATGGAGCTGGAGACTATTGAACATCCAAGTCCATACAGAGTTTCATGGCTACAAAAAGGACATCAGGTAAATGTCACTAAATAATGTTTAGTTGAATTTAAAATAGGAGGATATAACGATAAGATATTGTGTGATGTCATTCCCATGGATGTTTGTCATCTATTGTTGGGTAGACCATGGCAATATGATAGGAATGTGATTCATGATGGGAGAGAGAACACATACACCCTAGAGAAGAATGGGAGAACTCACATGTTGTTGCCGATCAAGGACAAAGAGGTGAAACCAAAGGTAAGCAACAATATACTTCTCATGAGTGGGAAGGAACTTCTTAAGGAGGTTAAGAAGAAGGAAGATCCACAATTCATTGTGGTCAGGAAACCTAGAATTGTTTTGACCAACACAAGAGTGGATGATTTACCAAAAGAAATCCAGAAGTTACTAAGGAATTTGCTGATATAGTAGTGGACGACCTACCTTGTTCGTTACCACCAATAAGAAGTATAAGTAATCACATTGATATCATACCTAGAGCTAGTTTACCAAACAAATAAACATACAGATTGACGCCATAGGAGAATTAAGAGGTTAAAAGACAGGTCCAGGATTTAATGGACAAAGGGTTGGTTAGAGAAAGCTTGAGTCCATGTGTTGTTCCGACAGTGCTCAGCCTGAAGAAAGATGGAGGCTGGAGGATGTGTACAGACTCAAGAGCAATTAACAAGATTACCATCAGGTACAGATTTCCATTACCAAGAATGGATGATTTGATGGATTGCTTGAGTGGAGCAAATTTTTTTCGAAGATTGATTTGAAAAGTGGTTATCATCAAATTCATATGAGAGAAGGTGATGAATGGAAGACAACCTTCAAGACTAACGAAGGGTTGTATGAATGGATTGTTATGCCGTTTGGCTTAACAAACACACCAAGTACCTTCATGAGACTGATGAAAGAAGTCCTGAAGGATTTCATCGGAAAGTTTGTCATTGTGTATCTTGATGACATACTGATTTTCAATAAGATGAAGGAAGAGCATCTGAAACATTTGGCTACAGTGACGAAGAGGCTACAACAAGAGAAGTTGTTGATAAATATGAAGAAATCCTCATTCATGAAGACAGAGCTCATTTATTTGGCGTTTTTTATTTCTGCAGATAAGTTGAAGATGGATCCAGATAAAGTGGAGGTGATTAAGAATTGGCCATCACCAAAGAGTATCTTTGAAGTTCAAAGTTTTCACAGGTTGGCTAGTTTCTACAGAAAATTCATCAGGAATTTCAGTGAAATTAGTGCACCGATGATGGACACATTGAACAAAATACATAAATCTTTTCACTGGACAGAGGAAGTAGAGAAAAACTTCAAATTGTTAAAGAGGAAGATTACTGAACAACCAATTTTGGTGTTGCTAGATTTCCGTAAGACGTTTCAGGTCAGGTGTGACGCTAGTGGTTTTGCAATTGGAGCAATTTTGAGTCAATATGACAGGACAATCACATACCTCAGTGAGAAACTGAATGAGGTGAAGGTTAAGTACTCCACGTATGACAAATAATTTTATGCGGTCATAAAGGCACTGAAAAAGTGGAGGCACTACTTGATCCCTAAAGAGTTTGTTTTGTATAGTGATAATCATGCTTTACAATTCGTAACTCAGTAGGATAAATTGAACCAGAAGCATGCAAAATGGGTTGAGTACATGCAGAATTTTACTTTTGTAATTAAACATATTTATGGAACTGCTAACAAAGTTGTTGATGCTTTGAGTAGGAAATGTTTGCTGATGCAGGAATTTAGAGTCAGAACATTGGGTTGTGATAACCTCAAGGATATGTACAGGGATGATCCATATTTCGAAGAGGCGTATGAGGCATCTGAGAATCCAGTTCTCAGAGATAGGAGTCAATGGGATGAATATATGATCCAGGGTGGATTATTATTCAGAGGCAATCAACTATGTATTCCAAAATGCTCCATGAGGGAGAATCTACTAAAAGAGAAACACAGAGGAGGATTGGTCGGACATTTCGGTCATGATAAGACATTCTCGAAGTTGAATGGTTCATATTTTTGGCCAGGGATGAGGACAAACATCAAAATATTTGTGGACAGATGCAAAATTTGTCAGCACACAAATGGAAGGAAACAAAACATAGGGTTATATCAGTCGTTACCCATACCAGAGAGACCGTGGGATGCAGTAAGCATGGATTTTGTGTTAGGGCTGCCAAGAACACAAAGAGGGTTTGATTCGATCTTTGTGGTAGTGGACATATTTTTGAAAATGGCACACTTCATACCATGTTAGAAAACCAGTGACGTGACTCATATCGAGAACCTATTTTTCAAAGAAGTTGTCAGAATTCATAGCTTACCAAGAAGTATAGTTTCAGATCGAGACACCAAGTTTGTGGGACATTTCTGGAGGACCTTATGGAAGAAGATGGGGATGATTTTGTCCTTTAGCTCAACTTATCATCCTCAGACGGATGGGCAGACAGAATCTCTGAACAGAAGCTTGGGAGATTTACTAAGGAGCCTAGTGACTGAACATCACAGTCAGTGGAATCACATTCTGCCACAGGCGGAATTTGTTTATAATGATTCGATCAATAGAATCACAGGGTAGAGTCCATTTTAGATTGTTTATGGAATGAAACCAAGAGGATTTTATGAATTGAAAGATTCAGCACAGAATGAAACTAGGAGTGCTAGTGCATGAGATTTTGCAGAGGCAATGAAAGAACTTCACATCCAAGTGAAGAAGCGATTGCAGAATTCAAGCTAGGAGTATAAGCGCAGAGCAGATCAACATAGGCGACAAATTCAGTTTGAAGTTGGTGATTTGATTCTTGCACATCTAAGGAAGGAAAGGTTCCCAAGGGGAACATATAACAAACTAAAGATGAAGAAGATTAGACCATGCAAGATCATAAGGAAATTTGGGGCAAATGCATATGAGATCGAATTACTTGAGGGGATTGGAATTTCACCGATATTCAACATCTCATATTTGTAACCTTATAAAGCTGGAGAAGAAGCAACAAACAATGAATAGACAGAGGTTTAGTGGGCTAAACAAATGCCTATAGCTGAAAAACCACAGATGGAGAGAATACTTGACAAGAGAGTTAGCAAGAGGACCAGGAGAAAAGAATATTTTGAATACTTGGTCAAATGGAGGAGACATCCAGTTGAAGATGCCAGCTAGGAGAATGAAGCGAACATTCAAAAGCACGGGAAGATGGTGCAAGATATATTGAACAGGAGTTCATGAAAATTTTCAAGCGAGGGAGTATGATGCAGGAACATCACAAGCATCGTAAGCAGCAAGCAAGCACGAAGACGTAAGACAACTGGAAAGCACCAACGCACATTTTTTGAAATGTTTTGAAACATTAATGTAATAGTTAAGAGAGTGCGTACTTCCATGTTGTAAACACATCTTGAGCGATCTTCTCTCATCTGTAAGGTGTAGAGACATTTATAGGAAGTTAATGTAAGTAGGTAGAATTAAATTCTAGATTAGATAGTTTAGGAGATGGAGCGAAAACCAACTATAGACACCCTCATCTTGTATCATTGTAATATTAGCAACATTATCAATTGAGCATATAGCATAGAGAAGAGAAGAAGCAAAGAGTTGTGTAGCAGAGGCCATGTACAAAAGTTCTGAGATTAATTTATGAAGCTTTGATTCAGACTTATGGTGTTCTAATACTTTCTGTGTATACATGTTGAATGTTATGCTCGTGGTTGTTTTACTCTTTCTATCATACATTTGCTTTTATTTTGTGTATGTATGATTTCTTATTTAGAGTTTGAAGTCTGAGAGAGTAAGGTAATGAGTTTCAATTGTTTCTCTTCTGGAGTAAAAGTTCCTGCAAGGAGTGCAGTGAAGCGTCCGCAAGGAGTGTGTTGATGGGTTCAGAGTTCATCTCTGAAAGCTCATGAGGGAGAACATTGTCCTCATTTTCCGTAGAAGTGTGAGTCAGGCACAGAAGTCGTGCAAGGTGTGCGTAGGCTGGTTGGAAGTTCAGAACTCATCAACCAAGGAGAGGACTAAGAGATTGTTGTCGCAAAGAGTTGCATAGAGTCAAAAGAACTCAAATACTTAGACATATTTGAAGAGTGCCGCAAGGAGTGCGTGCAGAAATCTCATAGGAGATTTGAGTTAGCGAAATAAAACTCAGGAGGGTTAGCGTCTTCAAAGGGTTGAAGAGCAGAAGGGAACTTTAGCCATCGTGCAGAGGATAGGTTCCATAAGAGAGACGCAGGGTCAAATTAGGACCAGAGATCTTTGAAGAAGAAATTTGGGTGGTCGAAATTCTCTGTGGAGAATTTGCGAAGTCTCGAGAGCCGTTAGATCTTGCAAATGAGAAAGGGGAGTCATGGCTACTGTTTTTCGAAGTATAAGCTTAGGAGAGATAAGGCCGTAGATACAAACCGACGAGGGTCATTGGATTACTCATGAACTTTCATTTCAGAGTTCGGAGGTTTAAGGGGGTAGAAGAATTCATGTCCAAAGATAGAGGAAAGAAGAGTGGACAGGTGGTGTACTTGTCAAGAAGAGAAGTCATATTCGTTGACCAATTCGAGAGTTTGTGAGTTGTAGAACCAAAATCTTAGCATCAAGATTCGTGGAATTGAGAAGTCCAAAATCCCAAAAAGGCAAAAAGTTCCGTTGTGGGGCCAGCACTAGAAACGTGTTGGAATTCAACATTTTGGCATTTCGGGGAATAGGATATCGGGATATTTGTTCCGGGATTCCCAAAATCGCAAGACGCGATATAAGTGTGGAGAATAACAAGGCCTACATTTCGAAAAATCGACAATTCGTATTTTGGAAGTTGAAGAGTCGAGACACTCGGTAACAGGAGTCATGAAGTCGCGATATCCGAAGTTCTGAAATAGTGAAGGATGTGATCACATAGTGGATCAGAGAATTTGAATTGGTGCTTAGCATCAGTGCACGTGAGCTCAAATCATAAGGACATGTGGTGACACCATTGTAGGTGTGTTTGATTTCCCGAAAAGGAATCAAAGAGTTAGTTAGACTCAAAGGGAAGAAAAGGAGCGATCCTGCACAGACCTTAACCTGAGGGTTGGGGGTCTGCACCATTCTTTCAAATTTCCCTTATTTTTTTTCCAAATGAGTTTCCAGGACTACTTTGAAAGTGGGAAATTTATTTTTCTATAGAAATTATACCTATTATAAAACCTATTTCCAAGGATCCTTAATACATGACTACACCCAAGTTATGTGAATTACAGGTGAAACTTCGACAATTGTTGGATTTGGGCATGATTAGACCTAGGGTGCACCAGTAATTTTTGTGAAAAAGAAGGATGGATATATGCACTTATGCATTGATTACAAATAGTTGAATTGAGTGATAGTTAGAAATTGGTACCCTTATCCACATATAGATTATATTTTTGATCAAATGAAAGGAGCTATTATTTTTTCTAAGATCAATTTACAATCAAGATACAACCAATTAAGGGGGGGGAGAGGAAGATATTCTAAATAATTATTTTCAAACTCGTTTTCGACATTATGAGTTTGTAGTGGTCCCTTTTAGGTTAACCAATTCCCCTAGTGTATTCATGAGTTTGATGAATGGAGTATTTAGTAAGTACTTAGATAAGTTTTTACAAGTATTTCTAGATGATATTATTATTTATTCTATAACCCATGAGGAATGAAAAGAGCCTTTGAGATTAGTTTTACAATGTCTGAGGGAGAACATGATATATGCCAAACTGCCAAAATGTTCATTTATCCAAATAGAAATGCACTATTTGGGGCATCCTATTTCTTGTGATGGCATTGGTGTGGATCTGACAAAGATTGAAGCTATTACTAAATGACCAACAACAAAAAATGTTCACGAGGTGCATATTTTTATGGGTATGGCTAGCTACTTGCAAGATACCAGATATATAAAATATGCAGAATAGAAATAAAATGCTAGAAATGGCAGAATAATAGTAAAATATCCAGCATAATCTTCACAATACACATAAATGATATACGAAATAGCAATAGAAATAGCACTTTAATTCAGAAAGCAATGTTCACAGGCCTCTTTGAGGGGGAAACCTTCAGTCGAGCAACGCTCTATTACAATAATCTCCCAGCTAGGGTTTTCATACCCTCGATCCTTATTTATACTAAATATGTCTATTAAGAGAAGCATCTAGAGGAAGATACTTCTAGAAGCGAAAGCTTCTATTAGGTCTTCCTACATCTTCCTTATTCTATTTTATTGAAAGGCCTTATTAATATTGACCTTTATTACATTCGAATACATTGATCTAACTATGTGCGGGTTAGGACCTTAACATGTCCGCCCCCTTAAAAATAGCCGTGTCCTCAAGGCTTGAGATGTGGAAATTGTCGCAGAATGGTAGTTGGTTCCCAAGTGGCATCTGTTGGAGTCATATCTTTCCACTGTACTATCACTTCCTTGATGGTTATCTGACGCAGGTGACGCTCATGGTCCAAAACTACTTCTGGCTGTAGCCAAATGGATCCTTCTTCAGCTAACTCTGGAAGGTTGGTTTGAATTTGGCACATGGTTCCAATCACCTTCTTCAAGCATGAAACATGAAAAATAGGATGTAGCTTCGACTGACTGGGCAGAGCTAATTGATATGTGACTTGTCCCACATGCTTGAGAACTATGTAAGGGCCATAAAATTTGGGTGCTAGCTTCTGACAATGCTCGTCCTTGAGGGAAGTTTTCTTATATGGTTGCAGTCTCAGAAACACCTGATCCCCTTCTGCAAATTGACGTTCAGAGTGACCTTGATCTACTTGTTGCTTCATTCTATTCTATGCCATGACCAAGTTCTCTTTAAGGGTACGAAGGATATCCTCTCAGACTGCAAGTGTTTGGTCAACCGCCTAGACCTTCGTGGTACCCGGTAAGTATGAGAGAACTGAAGGTGGCTTCTGTCCATATACTGCTTCAAAAGGAGTCATGCGAGTGGTTGTATGGTATGCAGTGTTGTACTACCATTCGGTGAGGGGTAACCAGTGAGCCCACTGGTGTTGTTTTTTAGAGGCAAAGCACCTCAGATATGTTTCCAAACACTTGTTGACAACTTCCGTTTGACCATCCGTTTGGGGATGATAAGCTGAGATGAGATGCAATTGTGTGCCTTGTAGCTTAAAAAAATCTTGCCAAAAATTGCTTGTGAAATTTGGGTATCGATTGGAAACAATAGATTGTGGCATTCCATGAAGCTTGAAGACCTGGTCCATGAAAATTTGAGCCACTGTGGATGTAGTAAATGGGTGGGGAAGAGCGCAAAAATGAGCATACTTGGAAAGGCGATCCACCACCACCATTATGACTAATTTATTCCCCGATTTGGGTAAGCCTGTAATAAATTCCATAGAGATATCCTTCCAAATAGCAGGGGGAATCGGAAGCGGTTGGAGGGTGCCTGGAGATTTTACTATTTCTCCCTTGTTGTGTTGACACACCTCACATTCAACAACAAACTTACGGATGTCCTATTTCATACCATCCCAGAAAAAAGAACGTTTGACTCAGTCATATGTTTTGGTGAACCCTGAGTGCCCCACTCTGGGTGTAGCATGAAGCTCAGAAAGCACCATGGATTTGAGCTTGGATTGTTTACTTAAATACAAGCAGCCTTTGTATTGAAGCTCATCCTGGAGCCAAGAGTACCCTAGGGGAGCCGGAGCCTTGTTCTGCAATTGCTGGATTAGATGCGAACTTTTGGGATCTTGAAGCCATTCCTGGCGCACAGCTTGGAGCCAATCGGGTACAATGAAGGAAAGAGAAAAAAGGGATCCTTCATCTTCATATTTCCAAGACAATGCATCCGCCACGACATTGTCTTTGCCCTTCTTGTAAATGATCTCATAATCATATCCAAAGAGCTTAGTCACACATTTTTGTTGTTCCTGGGAGGAAATGCGTTGTTCCAAAAAGTACTTGAGGCTTTGATGGTTTGTCTTAATTTGGAAGCGTTGCCCCAAGAGATACAGATGCCACAAATCAATGACATGCAGAATAGCCAACATTTCATTTTCATAAATGGGGTTTTCTAGATTCTTTTCAGACAGTTTCTTGCTAGTGAAGGCCAAAGGTTGACCCTCTTGCATAAGGACAACGCCGATTCCTTTCCCTGAGGTGTCACATTCCAACACAAAGGTCTTTGTGAAGTCGGGAAGGGTCAGAACCAGAGTGGTGCACATGTCCATCTTCAAGGTTTGAAAATCTTGAGCAGCTACTGGTATCCAAGTGAAAGAGTTCTTTTTGAGGAGAGCCGTGAGAGGTGCTGCAATCTTTCTGTAGTTCTTAACGAACTTGCGATAATACCCTGTGAGGCCCAAAAATCCATGCAAGCTTTTGAGAGTCTTTGGGTGCAGCCAGTCTTGCATAGATTCAATCTTTTTCGGGTCCACCCTGACACCATCCTTGCCCACCAGATGACCCAAGTATTCTACTTCTGAGGCACCAAAAGCACATTTGGATTTTTTTAGGAAAAGTTGGTGCTGAGAGAGTAGGAGGATAACTTGATCCACATGAGTAAGATGGTCTGTCCAGGTTTTTCTATAGATGAGGATATCATCAAAGAAAACTAAGACAAAATGACAGAGAAAAGGGCAGAAGACATGGTTCATGAGGCTCTGGAAGGTGGAGGGGGTGTTACACAAACCAAATGGCAGGACCAAAAACTCATAGTGACCCTCATGAGTGTGAAAGGTGGTCTTGGGAATGTCGGCCTCTTTCATACGTATCTGGTGATAGCCCGAGCGAAGATCAAGTTTGGTAAAGAATTGAGCGCCACTCAATTCATCCAGGAGGTCATCAATGATAGGAATGGGAAATTTGTCTTTGATGGTTAGTTTGTTGAGAGCATAGAATTCAGGACACATTCTCCAAGAACCTTCTTTCTTCAGTACCATGATGACTAGAGAGGAGTAAGGGCTCGTACTAGGATGGATGACGCCGGCAATAAGGAGTTCCTAGACCATTTTTTCAATTTCATTTTTTTGTGCAAAGGGGTGGCGATATGGACGTATATTGGGGGGAAGGCTTCACGGGACAAGGGGAATGGAATGATCATGGACACCGTGGGAAGGAGGGAGTCCTTAGGGAGTGGAAAATACCATTTGATGTTTAGAAAGGAGGGCTTGGAGGTCTTGGGGCACTGGTGGGATCTATGTGGCTTGTATGGCGTGGAGTTGGGCAATGACACCAGAATGACCTTTTTTGAGCAGTTTTTCCATGCGATGGGAACTGATGACCTCAGGTGAACCAGCAGTGATGCATTGAAATTTATATTGGTGGCCTCCTTGGTCGAATTGCATGGTTAAGTTCTGAAAATCCATGAGAATGGGACCCAAAGTCCTTAGCCAGTCTGCACCCAACATAATGTCGCAACCACCCATGTCAATAGCAAACATATGGGTTTTTAGGTGGTAGTCACCAATTTGGAGACGCACATTTTCATAGCGCCCGTCACATTTCATAGAATCACCATTGGCAATCATCATTTGGAAATGGTTGAAAACATGGATGTAGCAATGGGTTTCTTGGGCAATGAGGTGATGAATAAAATTATGGGTGCTGCCACTATCAACCAGAATGATGACCTTTCGGTGCTTGATGTAACCGATTAACTTGAGGGTTTGGGGGGCAGAGAAGCCAGTGAGAGCATTGAGGGAAATGATCGGTTCCACTTCGGGAGGGCCAGAGGGAGGGTTTATGTCAGTGATTTCTGGTGACTCGGGCATAAGGGGAGTGTCAACATCTTCTTCCAGAATATCCTCAGAGATGGCCATAAAAAGATTTTGTTCCTTAAATTTGTGGCCTGGGAAATATTTATCATCACAATTATAACAGAGGCCTTTGAGTTGGCGTTCAGCCATTCCAGCCCTGGTAAATTTTTGGATTTTTAATGGGGTGGAGGGAGTAGTGGGGTTTACTGGTTTAGGGCGAGGGATAAACGAAGGCTTACGGTTTTGAGAGGAAACAATTTGTTGTTCTTCTTTATCTTTTTTGGTAGCCTCCACCCAAGTCGTAGGTCGATCCATGAGGACATGGGCCTGAATCTCCTCCTTGAGGCCATTGATAAAACACTCTTGAAAGAAAGCATCAGTCATGCCCTCTGTTCGAAAAGCCAGATGCTCAAATGCAGCTATGAAGTCTTCTACTATGCCTGATTGCTTCAATTTTGTCAAACGGCCCAAATGGTTGGTGTCAGTGTCAAAGCATTCATAAAGCTCAGCCACAAATTGGGTCCAAGTAATATACCCTTGACGAGAAATTTTTCTCCATTGCCACCATTGTCAGCGTTCTTGATCTAGATGGAGAACACCATACCAGAGTTTGGCCAAGTCATCTGTAATGTTGTAGAGAGAGAAATAATGTTCCATTTGGGTGACCCAACCAGTGGGTTCTGAGCCATCAAATTTGGTTACATCCACCCACAGAAGGCGTATGTCCCATTGAAATTGATGGGGTTGAAAGGAATGGGAAGAGGTTTCACCTTTAGTATTTTTCTGTGATCAGGAAAAGAGTCATCAGTAGGGATCTTGAGTTTGGTGCAGAGTGATGCAAAGACAGATTCAAGCTGGGTGGTCAGTTCATGTTTGACTTCCGCCATTGTGGACTGCACGACTACATTTACAGATGCATTCATGGATGCATCATGGGAGGCAATAGTAGCACTGAGTTGTTTCACTTCTTGTTGGGTCTCAAAGACACCAGATTGCAAGGTGTTGAAGTGAGACTCTAGTTCTTGGCTACGGGTATGGGCCATGAGGATGGGTGAACTGAAAAGGGAGTGGGCGGGGTCAGAAATTTTTGAAGAAAAATGATATGGATGAATGTGATAAGGGAGAAGAGATGAATCTAATGGAATAGGTATCAAATAATGGTAAAACAATTTATGGAGTAGGTGGGGTCAGAAAGTTTTGCAGAAAAATGATATGGATGAATGTGATAAGGGAGAAGAGATGAAGCTAATGGAATAGGTCTCAAATAATGGTGAAAAAATTTCCATATTTTTTTTTTTTAATAGCTGTGGGGTTATACTTTGGTCTGAAGAATGTTGCAGTGTTGAAATCCCCAAATTCTTAACCAGAGAGTATTTACTTAGCAACCCGAACACAGATGTGCGGCAATAGATCTCACCGGTTTAATTTGTTTATGTGTCTGTTTATGTTCCCCAAGGGTTAGGTATTCAAGGGTTCTACAGACAAGGGTTTGCCTTGTGCTATATCTCTCTGATATATGTGCAGGGTCCAATAGTAGTACTCGGCCCAATATCTCAGGGCACTAACTAAGGAGGATAGACTGTACCCTTAACCGTACTACTCGACTACCCAGGTACTAGAGAGTATGTTCCCGAGTGCTATTCTCGGTGACACTATAGCAGTCCGACGACCGATAGGTTTATCTAAAGAGGGCTTCAAGAAATCTAGGCTGATCCATACATAGGTGATGTCTGATGCGCTACCACTCGAACGGGTACCAACAGGGGTTACAAGGGTGGCCAAAAGATGTGCGCTTAAGAACCACTTGTATTTCCTGCGTGTATGAATCCCTCAACGACAGATCTCTGTGGCTTAAAGACACCGGAATACGTCTCTACCCTGAAAAAAAATACCCACAATTTCTGCCAAGGAAAGTTCTCTGACACCACTTGCAAGATACCAGATATATAAAATATGCAGAATAGAAATAAAATGCTAGAAATGGCAGAATAACAGTAAAATATCCAGCATAATCTTCACAATACACATAAATGATATACGAAATAGCAATAGAAATAGCACTTTAATTCATAAAGCAATGTTCACAGGCCTCTTCGAGGGGGAAACCTCCAATCGAGTAGTGCTATGTTACAATAATCTCCCATATAGGGTTCTCATACCCTCGACCCTTATTTATACTAAATATGTCTATTAAGAGAAGCATCTAGAGGAAGATCCTTCTAGAAGCGGAAGCTTCTATTAGGTCTTCTTACATCCGCCTTATTCTATTTTATTGAAAGGCCTTATTAATATTGACCTTTATTACATTTGAATACATTGATCTACCTATGTGCGGGTTAGGACCTTAACACTACTATAGAATATTTTTGGAAGGGTTTTCCAAAATTGCTAACCTATTCACTTCCTTTCTCAATAAAGGAGTGAGACTTGTATGGAGCAAGGAGTGTGATCAAGATTTTTCTAAGACAAAATAGTTGTTGACTTCCACACCAATGTTAAAGGTGGCTCATATGGACCAACCTTTTGTTATATGTATAGATTCATCCAAGACAGGATTGGGTGATGTGCTTTCCCAAGAAGGGAGAGTGGTTGCATATACATCTAGGAATTTAAAACCCCATGAGAGGGACTATGAAAATCATGACTTGGGGTTGGTATCAATAGTCCATGATTTAATACTATGAATAGATTATATGGTGGGTCAAAAGTTTGAGTTGAAAATTGATCGCAACATTATAAAACATATTTTATCATACAAGGATCTAAATGCAAGACAAAGGTGTTGTTCAAAGATTCTAGTGAGTACTACTTTGATATTACATATGTTAAAGGGACTCTAAACAATGCCACTAATGCAATCAGACGAAGACCTCATATTTACTCTGTAATTCTTTTGAAGGTGGATTTAAGGGACCATATTCTTAGTGCTAAGAGAAATGATAGTTGGTTTCAAGAAGTGGAAGCTTCTATATATGGATGGCAATCCTAGAAACCCAAGTTGGAATGGTACTCTTATGATGAGAATGGATTAATTAGATTCCTGAAAATAATTTGTGTACTACAAGGATCATGCCTTTGTGAGTTGATTTATGTGAAGCTCACCATTTTTTGTATGCATCTCATCTAGGTGTAAATAAAATGTATGTCGATTTGAAACCAAATTTCTTTTGCACATGCATGAAAAATGATGTGTCTCTCTTTGTAGAAAAGTGTTTGGAATGCCATCTTATAAAGGATGAGCATTTTCATCTTGTAGACTTATTACAACCTCTTAGAATTCTCAAGTCTAAATGGGAAGTTATATCGATGGAATTCATAATAGAGTTACCATTAATTGTTATAAAACATGACTCTATCTTGGTTGTAATACCCCCAAGTGGTAATTGGATATATGTATGCATACATGTTCATATGCCTTTGTGAGCCAAGATGGTTTTGGGTTGGAGTGCATAGTATGTATGCGTGTTTAGGCTAGGGAGCTTGTATGTTGTGGCTGGTGAGCCAAGCTTTGTAATTTTTGCAATCACACTCTATATATTAATAAAAATAGATCACTGCTACAAAATTGAATATGAAAAGGGTATGGGGGCTAGGACTCCATGGGAGGGAAAGGGGGATATGAATTGAGGAAAGGGGATAAGTTAAAGGGGATTGATCCAGAGGAATATAATAATATATATTCATATTTCCTAACTCCTTATTATATGATTTTTTATCCTAATTTCCTAAGTGGGGGAATGGACTACCATATGGGAAAAAGGGATTTCCTTGTATGACAAGTGGCATGAAAAGAGAATGCATTTATAATGTTGATTTTTAAAGAAAAGGGGATATTCTAGTCATCATTATTCTATTTTTTAGGAGAGGAGATATGGATAACTTGTGGAGGGTACGAGCTGAAGAGAAGAATTGGAACCATAAATGGAGGAGCAAGATGATACCTACAAGCTTAGTGAACCCAATAACCCTAGGTGGATTGGGTGGTAAATTTTCCTTGGGTTTCCTTGGAAAGGATGAAACCATAGAAGGGAATTTTCGGGAATGGTTTTTCTATGCACTGGCTTGGTGGATGCCTATAAGATCCTTGAGAGTTTCCTTGTGTTCCTAGTGCCATAAAGCTATGAGACTTCCTAGTCAAACTATTTTTGAATCCATGGAAGGGAAGTGGGACAACTCGAAGTACTATAGTGGTAGATAAGGGAGTACATTTCCTTGGGTGGGACAAACTGAGGGGAAAGAGAGGTTTTGAGGTGGAAATACTATCGAAATTGGTGCCACTAGCTTTGCTTTGTGTTGTATGTTGTTAGACCTCAGTTGGCCTGAGTGAGATCCTTTTCCATGGTGGAGTTGCAACCCTGGCTTGAGTGTGACCTGCTATTGAAATCTAGAAAAATATTTTATATGGATGGGAGGAATGTTTGAGGTTCACAGCTAGTTGGTGCTTCTCTAAAAAACAATTGCCATGATTACTATGTTTTCATTGTTATGAATAATATGTGTCAATTGAGTTTATTTTTTCACTGTATTAATTATTTGTTAGATGAACATTTCATTGATGAATATCTCACATGAATATTGATAGATGTATATGAATATGCATGGGTGCATGATCGTAGTTAATTGGCATGTTTCTAGCATATGCAAATCTTACTTGTTGTATAAATTTTATCAGATAACTCTGTTGGGCATGTTAAGTTAGATTTAGAGTGGTATCTTGTGTGTCATGGAACAAGCGGGGACTTGGATAAGTTACATTATGATATCATAACTTAGGTTACAAAAATTAGGTTGTATGGGCCAAGGACCAGGCCGAAATTGAAAATTTGTGGAGTGATCTATGTAATATTCGACAAATTTCACAAGGAAATTAAATTGTGAAATTCCTTGATTGTATAAAATGTATGGGTTGAAATGGGTCATATGTGACTATAATTGGTGAAAATATCGTGAAGTTTAAAATTCATGGTGGTAGAATTGGTTGTTGTTGCATTTTATGGTTTGCAGGGTTGGGCATGGAGAGTCATGGAGAAATTGGGGAGAAATTCCTAATTTTGGGTGTAATTTTGAGAAAAATCTACTAAGGAATGTTAAATCGATGATTGTAGAGACAAGTTGTGAAAAATTCATGGTGGATAGAGGAAAATCCTAGAAAAAGGGAGAAACATACAAAGAGAGAAATTTTAAAATTTTAAAATTTTTGGGATTTTTTGTATAGATGACATCAAGGATGACATGGGAGTGATGAGTAGCAGTCAGATAACAAGTCATGGTCGATTGGGTGCATATGTGGAATTTTATGGGATGAAAAAATATAGATATAGAAGTCGAATGTCGGATGGTGGATGGTGGAATCCAGACCATTCGAAAATCCAAAAATCCAAAGTTCTTATAAATGTATTTCGGTAAATGCCAAATGTTGGATGACACATCAACAAACCAGGTCAGATGCCACATTAGTGTAGTTTCAATGTGACATGTCAATATAATGATTAGATGGTAAAACCATGGTGGTATGTTGTGGGTTGGGAGGTCGGATGGCAGAACCAGGGAATGGAACTAGGACCATATGGAAATGCAAAAATCCAGTGTTTTCAATAAATGGACTTATTTAAAAAGTTTTGATTCTATGTGTGGGAGCCAATAGAGGACAATGCATTGGTGCGTAACCTAGTAGATGGAGCATGTACATCCAAAAATACATAAATATGAAATAATCCATAAGTGTCCTTTTGAAAAACGTCAGATTCCATATGCCTCATCAGGGTGCTATGTCAAATGCCAAGTCAACACCCGTATTAGGACCACGTCAACAAAATACAACCAAAGGATCCATTGTGGAAAGCCATGGGGTTGGACCAAATGATGGAATGGCGCAATGGAAATAGGACCATCCAAAAATCCAAAAAAATCAAGATTTTCTTAAAAAGGGGCATTTAGTAAAATGTCAGCTGCAAATTTTTTGGATATGGAACCTTGACATGATGGAACCATAAATTCTCAAGGAGGAAGGGAAAATTTTAGGTGGTGTAGGAAATTTTAGTATGACATAGATTCCACATGGAGGAAGTTAAGGGTGGAGTGGGACCCTATCTCTATAATACACAATGAAAAATGTTTTAGGTGGAAGAAATACAAGGGTGTGGGTGGGCCTGTCTTGAAGAAAGAGAAAAGGAAATAATAGGAAAGAGAAAGGAGAGAGTAGACATGTTTAGATGATAATGAGGCAGGACTAGGTGGGCCAATTTGATGACATGTGTTTGACATATTTCCATTGATTTCAATAGTCGATGTCATTCTGATGTGATGATATGTTGTTATGATTAATTGTCATTAATGAGTTGTCATTGATGAATTGTCATTGATGCCAACAATATAACATTTAGCAGAGAATGAAAATGTCAAAAAATATGCAGAGAATGAAAATTTCAAACAGTATGCATAGATTCAAGCTCAAAAGAAAGGACATTAATAAAATATTAGAAGGAAGAGTGCATTGTAGAAATTCCATCGAGATCGAAATCCCCATGGGAAAACTCCAAAGGATCCAAGGAAGAATCATGTTCTTTGAGATAGTTTTTAGGAGTAATTGCACAGAAGACATAAAGCGAGGTGCAAAGGAATCTACCTAAATGATCACGAGAGGCAATGTATTATATTTCACAAGGTCAAATCATGTAGATATCCTTGGTTCAGTTGGAAACCAAGTATAAACCCAAAATCTCAGAAGAGATGACGCACATGAATTGTCCTTTATTATTTTGAGACAGTCCAAGACCGTCATATTGAGGGGAAGTCAAAGGAATTAGATCTCAATCGACAGATCTGAAGTAGGAGCTTCAAGTGGTTTCCCAGCCATTAGATTAAGATTTGATCTAGAGTTAAGTATTAGTCGTCGATCTGGAATAGAAAAGGGGAACCGTTAGATCAACATCATTCAACTTCGGTGTTGACTACTCCGAAGAAAAGAAGCCCAGAATGTGTAAAATTCACTCGAAGCACCGAAGGATGAAGTCATTCTCATACCTCGATGTAAGATTCATTTCGAGAGTTAAGACAACTGTTAAGATCCATGAGAACATGTGCCACATGAGGAGATCCACGATAGCAAGGACATGTGTGTAACACACCCACCACGGGGCTAGAAATTTTTTCGACTTTTTCCTTTTTTTTCACCGAGGAACAAAATCCCCCGAATACCTATGGGGCCTGATACAGACCCTGCCAACCCTTAACCATACTCATATGATCAGAAGCTAGGACTACAGGCTTTATCGGAAGGGTGCTCGTCGACTTTCGCAATTTGGGAAATTGCGACACATGTATTTCCTTTTCTCTCTTATCTCTCGAAGTGCCGAAATCCAAAGGGAACCAATAATGTGTCATAACTAAAAATGCCTCAGATTAAAACATGTGACACCACCTTTTGGGGTTTACTCCATCGGGATTTCGGGATGTGTGATGACAGGAGGTCTCGCACCTGGGTTTCCTGAGAGCCAAACTCTAAAACACCAAACTCTAACATGATTCCCTATTTCGGGGTTTCCTCCATCGGGATTTTGGGATGTGCAATGATAGGAGGTCTCGCACCTGGGATTCCTATCAAGCTACGATATTAAAGATTTTAATGACCTGAAACACTGAATTGTCAAACCAAGGCAAGTAAACTTAGAGCTGCTACATTGTATGTGCGGGTAAGATTCTAATTCCTATCTAAAGATTATCCTTAGAAGAAAACACAAACTCACTCTTAGAAACTGAATCCTAATGACTATCCTGAAACTTATCATCTCCTATTTAATTCATCAACAGAAAACAATCCTATGCCTAAGTGCAGATGCTTCTATTTATACTCTAATGTAATTTCACAAGACTATCTACCACTACCTTTAATCATCTATCATCACCATTTCTATCTAAGCCATAACAGAAAGAGTATTTCCTAAAATGCTTTTAATCTAAACATCAAAAATAAATCTAAACCTGTCTGCAGGAAAACAAAGAAATATCCTACTTACCCTACTGGTACCAGAAGCTTCCTCTAATTCAATTGCAACCTAAATATTCTAACAAAGCGGAGTAATCTAACTATCCTAACAAAACATTGCAACCTAACTATCCTAACCAAAGAAAAGTAAACTCAAACTCGCATTCTCTTTAATCTATGTTCAGATTGAAAACTGGAAACAAAGTAAACCTAGTTCATGCTCTAAATTCTACAGGAATCAACCATGCTTTCAACACTCATCAACGTAGAAGATATTAATATGCTGAAAACGATACAATTGAAGAATAATTTAAGCAAAAATCTGAACAAGTTAATTCCCAAACTCTAAGCTAACATGCATGCAAATCATAAGATACTGAAATAAACTAAATCTAAGACAACGAAAAGCAACGACTTGAACCTGTTTGGCGGGCCCAACCAAAAGGTACAATCGCCGAAAGGAACAACCAGAACTACTCAATCATTCTACGCAAACACTAGCCATGCTTCACGCTCCATTTGCTCAGAGAAATAACTCAAATCGTATGACAGTGAAATAACATAACACAAAGGCAGATTGTATTAACAGAAATGTATCATAGCATAACATAACCCAACATTTCTTAGGAGTGATCTTCTGTTTATATAGATCCTCCTCAAAAGTAGTTTAAAGCAACAGTACATTAATTCAAACGGATCCCAGATCCAAAAATAACTCGAAATCAGTTAAAAATGGTCTTCACATCTTCGTGACACACAGTGTCACGAAGTGTGAGTCATGAAGTATTAAAAACTCAATTCTATAATTGTGCCTTCAATCAGCATATGAGTGATGACTCCATCTATCATGTAAATCGCACTGTCTCCCACTCTGGCCATAACGCGCGGATCTTTAGCAGCTTCGTTGGTATCTCCACGGGGTACGAGCTGGTACCTGGTACTGACCAATCCTGTTTCAAATAGAAATAGTACCTAACTCAAGCCACATTAGTTTCAATATTAATTTAAAGTATCAAAAGACATAAAAATAACTTGAAACATAAAAATACCTTGAGTAGCCCCATTGAGTGGTAAAGAGATGTCAAGTGTGTCATAAAAAGGCCAAAAGGGGTGGTACTGGGTATGGAATCGGAGGTCTTTGTGATATAATATAGGCAAAACATAGTCAAAACTGGAGACCAACATGCCCCCAAACTGAAGTCTTTGCCTGTCCTCAGGCAACAAAAAGTCAAAGATTGGTAGCAATCAAAGCGTTGCAGCCGCTGCAACCAACATCTATAACTTCTCATGTTTCTTCAGGTTTCTAATTTCTTTCTTGACAACTCGGTTGATGATGATATGCTTCCTAGTGGTCTTCTGTAGTCTCCTGTTCCTCTGCAAAAGACCCTTATTCCTTCGTTTTAATCTTTCAATTTTAGACAAGAAATGATTTATCCTGACTTTCATGAGTTCATTCTCAGTTTTGATATGTCGGTCCAATATAGTGTATTCCTG
>ML784691.1:15536-33721 GCA_009831015.1 Picea engelmannii | reverse complement strand
TCTCCTAAATCTACCTCTAGGATCTCTATTTCTCATGAAGTCATACTAAATGAAAGAAAAGAAACTAAGATTGAGTTTCAGAGTACCTGTGATAACTGCTATGTCGGTTCTCACCCTTTTGTTTCCACAGCTCCTCTTACTATTAACCTACTAACATAACACACCAAACTAAGTGCATTCTAAAACTAATCAAGACAATTATCTAACTTACCTTTTAACCAACTCCCTGACAATGGCGCCAAAAAAGTCAGGCTGCGATATTAAAGATTTTAATGACCTGAAACACTGAATTGTAAAACCAAGGCAAGTAAACTTAGAGATGCTACACTGTATGTGCGGGTAAGATTCTAATTCCTATCTAAAGATTATCCTTAGAAGAAAACACAAACTCACTCTTAGAAACTGAATCCTAATGACTATCCTGAAACTTATCATCTCCTATTTAATTCATCAACAGAAARMAGTCCTATGCCTAAGTGCAGATGCTTCTATTTCTACTYTAATGTAATTTCACAAGACTATMTACCAYTACCTTTAATCATSTATCAYCACCATTTCTATCTAAGCCATAACAGAAAGAGTATTTCCTAAAATGCTTTTAATCTAAACATCGAAAATAAATCTAAATCTGTCTGCAGGAAAACAAAGAAATATCCTACTTACCCTACTGGTACCGGAAGCTTCCTCTAATTCAATTGCAACCTAACTATTCTAACAAAGCAGAGTAATCTAACTATCCTAACAAAACATTGCAACCTAACTATCCTAACCAAAGCAAAGTAAACTCAAACTCGCCTTCTCTTTAATCTATGTTCAGATTGAAAACTGGAAACAAAGTAAACCTAGTTCATGCTCTAAATTCTACAGGAATAAACCATGCTTTCAACCCTCATCAACGTAGAAGATATTAATATGCTGGAAACGATACAGTTGAAGAATAATTTAAGCAAGAATTTGAACAAGTTAATTCCCAAACTCTAAGCTAACATGCATGCAAATCATAAGATACTGAAATAAACTAAATCTAAGACAACGAAAAGCAGTGACTTGAACCTGTTTGGCGGGCCCAACCAAAAGGTACAATCACCGAAAGGAACAACCAGAACTACTCAATCATTCTACGCAAACACTAGCCATGCTTCATGCTCCATTTACTCAGAGAAATAACTCAAATTGTATGACAGTGAAATAACATAACGCAAAGGCAGATTGTATTAACAGAAATGTATCATAGCATAACATAACCCAACATTTCTTAGGAGTGATCTTCTGTTTATATAGATCCTCCTCAAAAGTAGTTTAAAGCAACAATACATTAATTCAAATGGATCCCAGATCCGAAAATAACTCGAAATCAGTTAAAAATGGTCTTCACATCTTCGTGACACGCAGTGTCACGAAGTGTGAGTCATGAAGTATTAACAACTCAATTCTATAATTGTGCCTTCAATCAGCATATGAGTGATGACTCCATCTATCATGTAAATCGCACTGTCTCCCACTTTGTCCATAACGCGTGGATCTTTAGTAGCTTCGTTGGTATCTCCATGGGGTACGAGCTGGTACCTGGTAGTGGCCAATCCTGTTTCAAATAGAAATAGTACCTAACTCAAGCCACATTAGTTTCAATATTAATTTAAAGTATCAAAAGACATAAAAATAACTTGAAACGTAAAAATACCTTGAGTAGCCCCATTGAGTGGTAAAGAGATGTCAAGTGTGTCATAACAAGGCCAAAAGGGGTGGTATTGGGTATGGAAATGGAGGTCTTTGTGATATAATATAGGCAAAACATAGTCAAAACTAGAGACCAACAATTCCTGGGAGCCGAAACTCCGAAACACCAAACTCTAACATGCTTCCCTATTTCGGGGTTTCCTCCATTGGGATTTTAGGATGTGCGATGACAGGAGGTCTTGCACCTAGGTTTCTCGGGAGCCAAAACTCCAAAACACCAAACTCTAACATGCTTCCCTATTTTGGGGTTTCCTCCATTGGGATTTTGAGATGTGCAATGACACAAGGTCTTGCACCTAGGATTCTTGGGAGCCAAAACTCTGAAACACCAAACTCTAACATGCTTCCCTATTTCGGGGTTTCCTCCATCGGGATTTTGGGATGTGTGATGATAGGAGGTCTCGCACCTAGGTTTCCTGGGAGCCGAAACTCCAAAACACCAAACTCTAACATGCTTCCCTATTTCGGGGTTTCCTCCATCGGGATTTTGAGATGTGCAACGACAGGAGGTCTCGCACCTGGGATTCCTGGGAGCCGAAACTCCGAAACATCAAACTCTAATATGCTTCACTATTTCGAGGTTTCCTCCATCGGGATTTAGGGACTGGAAAGTACAAGGGACTCGCCTCTAGATATCCTCGGTACTGAAAGTCCAAGATCTTATCTCTTCTCCATACTATTATCATTTCGGGATTTCGCAAGTCGGGGTTTTGGGACTTGTGAGTATAGGAGAACTCGCACTTAGGTACCCCGGGTGTCGAAACTCTGAAACATGGATGATTTTAGGGGCTAAATTTCGCTCATGGGCTAATTTTCCATGGTTTTTCCAAAAATGAGATTCGCTATTTTAAAAATGATTCACCCAAATTCTATAGGATAAAATTATTTTACATTAAAAATCGCTAAAATTTTATAAAAACTATAAAAAATCCTTAGAAATTTGAATATTTTTACAAAAATATCGCTAATAATTTATAATTGGCATATGAAGGATTAGTAAGATTCGCCAAGGTTTCTACATTTTAAAATAAATTTCCATCCTTAAAATCATCCCTGCTCTGAAAACTCATAACTTACCCACATGCTAGCATTTTGGGATTTTATATGTCAAGATTTCGCGAGTTGTGAGGACAAGGGTTCTTACCCTCTAATCTCCTGGATGTCGAAAATCCGAAATGCTTACCGGCCGCCATGTGTACTCTACAGTTGGATGGTCTAGGTACTCCCATGGGTCTTGGAATCGATGGTCCCGATTTCTTCGCTACTTATGAAGGTTAAAAAGGGGTCGAGGAATTAACGCTTGCGTTCCTTCATCCAATTTAACAGTCGTAACAGACCTTAGATCCTCCGAAAGGATCTCATTCATACATTTAGCAAGAGGGAGGGTGTCTTGGGTACCGAACCACCGAAAGGTCCTTCATTCCTCCGCACGTTGTCATTTTGGGATTTCACGGGTCAGGGTTTCGGGACTTGTGAGTACAAAAGGACTCACACCTAGATACCCTGGGTGCCGAAACTCCGAAATATCGAAGTCTAAGAATACCACTCTCTCTTGTGCTAGGTTTTTCAGACTTATGTCATAAAATACTTTGGCAAATCCTTGGGTAAACTTTTACAGAGGGTGTCCCTATGGAAAGATATATCCAGGGCATTACTTGAGATAAAATAAGGGAATAGATTTCCCGAGAACATACTTGAATACTAAATTCATTCAAACGCATATATATATATATATATATATATATATAATCCAAATGTGGTCATTCCAACATAAGCATGCAACCACCATTCCGATCAAAATACCATGCAGAAATTTCTACACAGAAACTATTTATAAGTGTTCAAACCATGTGCATACATTTCAAGACATTTAAATTCAAGATACAAGATATAACACTTATCATAAAAATACCAGGTGATGCAACTGTTGAGAGGGGTGCTCGTTTCCACCCAACCGTAGGCTCAGCAACTCCAAATGGATTTACCATTAGTCACCCCCGAGCTAGACCACAATGATGGAGACTCTCTGTCTCTGTTCTTCAACAATCGAGAATGAAGTTTACTCTCCTTCTTCTCTGCTATTGCTCACTCTGTATTTTGTTCTAGAATTCTTCTGATCTTTTTCCTTCGATCCCCCTCGTGTCCCCCCTTCCACGCCTTCTACCTACCTTTTCTTTTCCGGTGAGGTTGCATGTGGCATGAATTCCCCCACGGTGCTCAGGTCTGAGGCCTCCATAGATGGGTGGTTCACCCGCATCCCTCATTAACTCATGAGGAGCCTCTTCACCTACCATCATGGCGAGTAATTCATTTCGAGGCCAGCGAGACGCTCTTGGTTCTCTAGGCCAGTGAAGACCAAATATGGATTGGTTCGGTGGAAGTTAACACCACCATTCTAGGTGCCTTCCACCACCTTTCTTCAACCATCGTGGTCTCTTTTTCAGCACATACCCCTCTCATTAGTCCTGCAGCATATATATATATATATATATATATATATATATATATATATATATATATATATATATATTCAAAATGTTAATTTAAATTTGTCAACCTTGTATACTAAGGTCCATTCAGAATCGCACATTCACATCTTTGAGTTTTCCACAATTCTTGGCCAGCATAATTATTTTTACAGATTGGGGGAAATAGGGTGTTACAATTCCCTCCCCCTTAAAGGAACATCATCCTCGATATTCTATCTATCATCATGACATGTATGTATAGAGGTAAACAAAATCGGATATGCCTGTTTCATGGCATCCTCCATTTCCCATGTAGCCTCATCTAGGCCAAAATGTCTCCACTGCACCTTGACCTGTGCAATGGTTTAGTTCCAGAGCGGGGTTTGCTTTTTGTCCAGTATGCATTGAGGTTCTGGTAGAAATTCTCCATCTGGTTCCACCTGGATCACAGACTAGTCAATTATATGATTAGAATAATGTACATATTTCTTCAATAATGAAACATGGAAAACATTATGTGCTTTTATTGTGGGAGGAAGTGCTAGCCTATAGGCTAGAGGTCCCACTCTATCTAGAACTCAAAGGGTCCATAGTATCGAGGTGCCAACTTGGCACAAGCTCCCATTTTCAGGGAACTCTTCCTGGGCCTAACTATGAGATATACATGGTCTCCCGCCTTGAACTCTTTTGGAGTTCTCTTTTGGTTGGCGTAACTTTTCTGTCAGTTCCGAGGGACCTTCAGGTTTTTTTTTATCTGAGTCACTTGTTGTTCCATTTCTTTCAACATGTCGGGTCCAAGAGAAATTATGTTTACGAGATTAATCCAACTGACAGGAGTGTTGCACGGCCTACCATATAGGACTTCAAAGGGGATCATTTTTAAGGATTCTCGGTAGCCGTTGTTGTAGGCAAATTCCACCAGTGGCAGGTAATCTTCCCACTTCTTGGGTTGATGCATTACATGCATTCTTAGCATGTCTTCTAGTATTTGGTTCACTCTTTCCATCTCTCCATTGGTTTGAGGATGATAGGTGGTGCTAAACAACAACTTGGTCTCTAAACCTGCCATTAGTGATTTCCAAAAGTTGGAAGTAAATTTCGTGTCTCTGTCAGACATGATCTCTTTCGGCATACCATGCAGTTTAAATATATCCTTCAAGAATACGTTGTCGATGTCTATTGCCTTACAAGTTGACTTGACGGGGATAAAGTGAGCGAAATTTCTCAATTTATCCAGCACTACCATGATGGCATCATTTTGTTTGGTTGAGGTTCGTAATCCGGTGATGAAATCCATGGAGATGGTTTCCAATTTCAATTCCGGGATTGGGAGAGGTTGTAATAATCCTACTGGGTGTCGGTGTTCTGCTTTTACCTGTTGGCATTCTATGCATTTGGCTAGCTACTCGGCTATGTCTTTCTTCAACCTAGGCCAATATAATTGTTTCCTAGTGGCCGTGATCATTTTCTGGTATCCTGGATGACCAGTATAGGGTCTTTTATGTAGTTCATCGAGTATGAACCTCTTCAAGTCGTCACAATCTGGAATATACAATCTGCTTCGGTAAGTGAGCAGACCTCCTTCCATCATCTGGTAGCCTCCATACTTTATACCTGTGGGTTCTTGCTGTAGGTACAAGGTCACAGTCTGGACGAAAGGATCTGTTTCTTGTGCATTTCTTACTCTTTCCTTGACATTCGTCTTACAGGTGCTCACTACTGCCAGGTGAATTATTTTCATACTTATGCTAAGGGCATCGACCACCCTATTTTCCTTTCCTTGAATGTGTTTGATTTCAAAATCAAACTCTCTAAGGAGGGCCATCCACCTAGCTTGTCTAACATTGAGCTTTGGTTGGTCAAACTGATATCACAATCCACAGTGATCTGTCATAAGTCCAAATTTTCTTCCCAGGAGGTAATGCCTCCACATTTTCAAGGCATGCACTATGGCAGCCAGCTCTAGATCATGGGTCACATAGTTGACTTCATGCTCATTCAATTTTTGGGATTCATAGCATATCACACTTCCTCCTTACATAAGGACTCCTCCGAGCCCTTCCTTACAGGCATTTGTGCACACGAGGAAGTCAGCTTCAGGATCGATGATCTTTAACATGGGTGTGTGGGTCAGTAGATGTTTCAGGGTTTGAAATATTTCTTCACATTTTTGTGTCCATGTGAATTTTGTCCCCTTCCTATGGAGGGCAGTGATTAGACAACCAATCTTGGAAAATCCTTTTATAAATCTCCTATAGTATCCTGCTAATCCCATAAAGGATCTGATATCCGAAACATCCTTTGGGGTCGGTCATTCCATGATAGACCTGATTTTTTCAGGGTCTACCACTACTCCTTCTTCAGATAGAACATGGCCTAAGTAATGTATTTTCCTCTAGAAGAATTCACATTTGTTGAATTTGGCATAGAGCTGATGTTCTCTTAGCACTTGCACCACAAGCCTAAGATGTTCTTCATTCTCTTCTCTATTCTTGAAGTAAATTAATATATCATCAATAAAAACCAACACAAATTTGTCTAGGAATTTGTTGAGTACATTGTTCATCAAGCACATGAAAGTGGCAGGGGCATTGGTTAACCCAGATGGCACTACCACAAACTCATTGTGACCATACCTCATTCGGAAGGCAGTTTTATGGATGTCTTCACCCTTAATTCGGACTTGATGGTATCCCGACCTCAAGTCAATCTTTGAGAAAATAGACGCACCCCCCAATTGATCAAACAGGTCATCGATCCTAGGCAAGGGGTACTTGTTCTTTATGGTTACCTTATTGAGTTGTCTATAATATATACACAGTCTAAGGGTACCATCCTTCTTTTTCACAAATAGGACTAGTGCTCCCCATGGAGACATGCTGGGCCGGATATAGCCCTTATCCATCATTTCTCTTAATTTCAATTTGAGTTCAACTAACTGAGGTGTGCTCATCCAGTAGGGTGTCCTAGACACTGACACCGCTCCTGGTGCAAGTTCTCTCGAGAAGTCAATGTCTCTTCTTGGAGGTAGACCCAGTACCTCCTCCAGAAACACATCTCTGTATTCTCTCAGGGTAGGGTAGTCTTCGAGGCTTGGTTTTTTTCCTTCAATTGTTTTCAACACCTATATTGCATATAGGGGACATCCTTTTCGACAATATTTTCTCATTTGCAGAGCTGATATTTGTCTCACCGAGACAGGTTTTCGGATCCCTTGAAGGGTTATCCTTTTCCCTTCTTTACTTACACATTTTAAGGTTTTATGGTAATAGTCCAATATGTCTTTATGGGTGGCTAGCCAGTCCATACCAATCAATAGATCATATGATCCCAGGGGTAATATGTTAAGGGTTTCTTGGGTGGGGAATTCACCCAACATTAAATGGTAGGCTAGTACGACCTCTGCTACCCTTCTTTTGGTGCTAGTGGCTAACTGTACCAACCATGGATTGGTAGGTTTATGTGGCTGTAGTTTACACTTATCCACAGTCTTAGGGGCTATATAACTCAAGTTTGAACCAGGGTCAAGAAAAATAGACACTAGATGGTTGGAAATCATACCATCTATATCCACCACTGAAGCTTGGTGGTCAGCTTGGTTATTATCCAAGGTTGCATAAATTTGTGGCACACTCTTGGCCACATCATTGACGGTGGTAGCTTCCTAGATGTTGTAAATTCTCTGACTGTTCTGTTGTCAGTGTGGACAGTCTCTCAGTAGATGTTCTTCTCCGCAACCCCAACATTTCAAAGGTTCTCTCTTTGGGTTATCAGTCTTTACTGGGGCATATCCAGAAAGTTTATTTCTGCTCAAGGAGGGAAAGTTCTGCTGGTGTACACTTTGGGCAGGGAAGCTCATCCTTGAATTCTTTTTATAGTCCTTAAATTTTAGGGATTTAAACCCCTTTTTCTAGAATCCCGAACTATTCTTCTGCTTCCAGCCTTCATGGGGTTCTGTTTGATGTCCAAGTTGTTCATAACAATATCTTTCCTTTCAGATAGTATCTTCTAGGGTCTTTGGTTCATCAAATTCAATCCTGTTTTGATAGTCCTTAGGTATTCTACTGATGAATCATTGCACCTTTTCATTTTCTTCTTTTATGTAGGGTACATACCTTAGCAACTTGAGGAATCTGTTGACATATTCCTCTATGGTGAGTTGCCCCAACTTAAGTTCATAGAATTCTTTAGTCTTTTCGTCGAAATATTTTTTCGACAGATACTTCTTCCTGAAGTATTTCTCAAACCGTTCCCAAGACAGGTCTTCTTTGTGAATCCCTTTTACATTCTTAAGGTCTTACCACCAATGGAAGCCTTTCTGTTCAAGTTGAAGGTGGCCACTCAGGCCTTCAAATTTTCTGAGAAGTCATGGACTCTGAAATACTTCTTTAGTCCAAGCAGCCAGGCCTCTGCTTCTTCTCCTTTCTTTATTTCACCATCGAAGGAGGGTGGTTTTTCCTTCTAGAATTCTTTGAATTTATGACCCTTGGAAAGATTTCACTTTTTCTGTCTTCTTCGGGAATAAGAACTAGTTCTACTGCTAGAAGAGCCCTCCAATCTGCCAACCTCCTTCCCATAGGAATCGTCCGCCAATGGTTCTTTACCTCTGGGATGGACCTTTTCTGAGGTGATCCTCTCAGTGTGGCCACTGATATGACCATGTTTTTGTACCTCAAGTTCATGTTGCATTTGTCTTTGTAGGTCGGATAAGCTCTGCAGTAAAATTGTGTTAATTTCTGTTTGATTTTCTTGTTCTTTCATCATCCTCTCATTGTCAGCCTTGCAACTTTGTAATTCGACCATGAGGCTCCTCACAGTCTCAGCTAGATCTGGAGGGGTCCCTACCACCCTCCTTTCATCAGACTCTTCATCTCTATTGTGGGAGCCCTCCCCCACTTCATGGTGAGTCATCATTCTATACGTCTGAAATTTCCCGTGGTTAATCTTTCACTTTGTGTGCAAAAGAAAAACACTGGTTGTTAGTCAATGTTTATATTCATTTATAACCAGTAAATAATTCATATTTTTCACATGCACGCACACACCATAGGAGTTTTTCATTCTTAACTTTGACTTTTAATTAAGAAGGTTAAGACAAGGGGGTTTACTCCTTTTAACAGTACTCTGAGTGGAGTCTCTGCATAACCTGTTCATGAGCCCAAGCAGGCCAAGTGTTGTAACCATGCTCTGATACCAATTTGTAACACACCCACCATGGGGCTAGAAAATTTTTCGACTTTTTCCTTCTTTTCACCAAGGAATAGAATCCCCTAAATACCTATGGGGCCTCATACAGACCCTACCATCCCTTAACCATACTCATATGATTGGCGGCTAGGACCACGGGCCTTATCGGAAGGGTGCTCATCGGCTTTCGTGATTCAGGAAATCATGACACATGTATTTCCTTTTATCTCATGTCTCTCGAAGTGCCGAAATCCAAAGGGGACCAATAGTGTGTCATAACTAAAAATGCCTCGGGTTAAAATATGTCACTCCACCTTTCGGGGTTTAATCCATCAGGATTTCAGGATGTGCGATGACAGGAGGTCTCACACCTGGGTTTCCTAGGATTTGAAACTCCAAAACACCAAACTCTAACATGCTTCCCTATTTCAGGGTTTCCTCAATCAGGATTTCGGGATGTGCGACGACAGGAGGTCTCGCACCTGGGATTCTCGGGAGCCAAAACTTTGAAACACCAAACTCTAACATGTTTCCCTATTTTAGGGTTTCCCCCATTGGGATTTCGGTATGTGCGACGACAGGAGGTCTCACACCTGGGTTTCCTGGGAGCTGAAACTTCAAAACACCAAACTCTAACATGCTTCCCTATTTCGGGGTTTTCTCCATCAGGATTTCTGGATGTGCGACGATAGGAGGTCTCACACCTGGGATTCCTGGGAGCTGAAACTCTGAAACACCAAACTCTTATATTCTTCCCTATTTATGGGTTTCCTCCATTCGGATTTCGGGACTGGCGAGTACAAGGGACTCACCTCTAGATATCCTGGGTACTGAAACTCCGAGATCTTATCTCTTCTCCATACTGTTATCATTTCAGGATTTCATAAGTCGAGGTTTTAGGACTTGCGAGTACAGGAGAACTCGCACTTAGGTACCCCAGGTGTCGAAACTTCAAAAAATCATAACTTACCCACACGCTAGCATTTCAAGATTTCATATGTCGAGATTTTGCGAGTTGTGAGGACAAGGTTTCTTACCCTCTGATCTCCTGGATGCTGCAAAGTTGAAACGCTTACCGACCCCCACGTGTAATCTATAATTGGACAGTCCAGATACTCCCATGGGTCTTGGAATCGACGGTCCCGATTTCTTCGCTACTTACGAAGGTTAAAAAGGGGTCGAGGCATTAACGTCTATGTTCCTTCATCCAATTTAATGGTTGTAATAGACCTTAGATCCTCCGAAAGGATCTCATTCGTGCATTTAGCAAGAGGGAGAGTATCATGGGTACTGAACCACCGAAAGGTACTTAATTCCTCCGCACGCTGTCATTTCGGGATTTTGTAGGTCAGGGTTTCGGGACTCACGAGTACAAAAGGACTCACACCTAGATGCCCTGGGTGTTGAAACTCTGAAATATCGAAGTCTAAGAGTACCACTCTCTCTCATGCCAGGTTTTTTAGACTTATGTCATAAAATACTTTGGCAGATCATAGGGTAAACTTTTACAGAGGGTGTCCCTGTGGAAAGATCTATCCAGGGCATTACTTGAGATAAAATAAGGGAATATATTTCCCGAGAACAGACTTGAATACTGAATTCGTTCAAATGCATGTATATATATAAGCCAAATGTGGTCATTCCAACATAAGCATGCAACCACCATTCCGATCAGAATACCATGCAAACATTTCTACACAGAAACTATTTATAAGTGTTCAAACCATGAGCATACTTTTCAAGACATTTAAATTCAAGATACAAGATATAACACTTATCAGAAAAACACCAGGTGATGCAACCACTGAGAGGGGTGCTCATTTCCACCCAACCGTAGGCTCAGGGACTCCGAATGGATTTACCACTAGTCACCCCCGAGCTAGACCACGATGTTGGAGACTCTCTGTCTCTGTTCTTCAGCGATCGAGAATGAAGGTTACTCTCCTTCTTCTCTACTATCACTCACTCTGTATTTTGTTCCATAGTTATTTCAATCTTTTTCCTTCGATCCCCCTCGCGTCCCCCCTTCCACACCTTCTACCTGCCTTTTCTTTTCCAGTGAGGTTGTGTGCGGCACAGATTCCCCCGCGGTGGTCAAGTCTGAAACCTCCATGGATGGGCGGTTCACCCCCATCCCTCATTAACTCATGAGGAGCCTCTTCACCTACCATCCTAACGAGGAATTCATTTCGGGGCGAGTGAGACGCTCTTGGTTCTCTGGGCCAGTGAAGACCAAATACAGTTTGGTTCGATGGAAGTTAACGCCACCATTCTAGGTGCCTTCCAACACCTTTCTTCAGCCATTGTGGTCTCTTTTTCAGCACATCCCCCTCTCAGCAGTCCTGCAACATATATATATATATATATATATATATATATATATATATATATATATATATTCAAAATGTTAATTTACATTCGTCGACCTTGTATACTAAGGTCCATTCAGAATCACACATTCACATCTTTGAGTTTGCCACAGTTCTTGGCTAGCATAATTATTTTTACAGACTGGGGGAAACAGGGTGTTACAATGTGGCACAATCATATAGTGACAAGTTTCAAGATGAAATTGGCATTTTAGGTACATGTAAGTCACGAATATAAGTGACATGTGGAAGCCACTCGACCATTGCCAAGTCAGCAATGATGTCTACAAGTTACATCACTTCGGAAGTATGTACTTCGAGGGAAACCAGTTTCTAACACTAGTAACTTCCCGAAGCATTGAAGGCCGAAGTTAACGCTAATCGTTGATTTAATTCGGGAGTGTTCTCGACTATTGATCAAGTACAGTGGAAGGATAGAATAAGCATAAACCATGAAGTGACGCTAATTGTTGATCTACTTAGGGATCATTATCAACCATTGAATATTATGGACATGCGTCTTTGATCCGGGAGGTTTAATTATTGCAAAGATTGGAAATCATTGAACGCTAAAGTTTTGAAGTGAACAAGAACTATTCATCTCAACTCTTGATTAATTCGTAATCATCGATTGCGATTGAAATTTCTAGATAAGTAAGGATCGTCCATTCATAGAAGATTAAATATGGAATGTCTGATCTACTAAATGAAATTTGTATACACACTTTGGTGAAATCTTCTTCGGGAGATTTGAAAGATTACAGAGGATGGGACTCATGAAGGATGAAGTCCCAAAGTAATGGCAGTCATCCAATGGGTGGACAAATTGGTATCTCCACAAATGAAGCTCCCTTATTTGATGAAAGAGATTATTCTTCATGAAGGGAAAACATGGAAAGATATCTGAAGTCAAGAGGATCTGGAGTTTGGGAATCAGTAGTAAGTAATCCCTATCACTTAACTACTTCAAAGAGAAAAACCAAAACTATAAAGGAGGCAAGGAGAAACAATTCAGTAGCCTTAAAAGAAATCCAATATGGATTGTCAGACCAAGTCAAAGAAAAGATGGGGCACTACAAATCTGCTAAAGAATTATGGCTCCAACTAGAAAATTGTTATTATAATGAAACACAAGAAGAAGAGAAATCCTATCAAAGTGAGGAACAAGAATCAAATAAAGAGGATTCCTATTAGAATAAATAACAAAACTCAGAAGAAGAGAATTCTTATCAAGATAAGGAACAAGATAAAGAAAAGGAAAATTGTAATCAGATTGAAGAACATAATATAGAGAAAGAGATTTCTAATCAGAATGAAATGAAAGATTTGATGCAAACCTTAGTCAACAATGAGGAAGGCAACCTCATCAAGGAATTGAGGCATACCTCAATAATCACTAAAGAAAAATGATATAATCTTAAAACTGATGTTTCAGTTGTAATAGGAGAGATTCGTTTGGCACCAGGAAATTATATGCATATTAAAGTTCCTGTGGAGGCTTTTTACAATCTCGAGTGCACAACTATCTGCACTCTAGAATATTTGGAGAAACTTCAACATAAATATATGCTGCTACTTCAACAGTTATATCAATATAACCATAAAGAGCATGAGCAAAAGATTTAGTTAGAAAACAAAGAAGAAGAGATCAAAAGATTGAAAACCGAAGTTACTAATCTAATAGAAGATATGGAAGAATTAAAGACACATGACAGTGAAAGAAAATAAGTACTAAAAGAAACAGAAGAATTGGTTAACAATCTAAAAACTCAACTTGAGGAAACTAAAGAAAGTGAAGAAGTATTGAATATCTAGTTAACAAGGAAAGAAATTTCTTACCACATGTTGGCATTGGAAAACATCAACTTCAAAAAGATAAATGAAAGTACTAATGCAGATATAATGACTCAAACTAAAGAAGACAAGAAAAAGGAAGAAGCTCAGAAGATCCAAATAACTAAAAAGGAAGAATCATGGAAAATGTTTGAATTAGAAGCCATCAACCTCAAAAGGATTCAGTTAGAATACGAGGAAGAAATCAAAATACTGAAAACTAAATTTTTTTATCTAACAAAAGATAGGGAAGAATTTATGACATATGACAAAACTATTATATGAAAATAAGTCTTCGATGAGATAGAATAAATAGTCATCAATCTAAAGACTCAACTTGAACATGCTAAGTAAGTGGAAGAAGCCCTGAAGATTCGGTTGACTAAAAAGGAAGAATTATGTCACATGTTGAAGTTAGAAATAGTCAATCTCAAAAAGATGAATGGAAAGAGAAATAAGATTTTCAATTTCCAGAATAGATCATCTATCCTAGATAATATTTGGAAGAGCCAAAAATCACCTGATGACCAAACTGGTCTTGGATACAATAATAAATAAGACAGTGACAAATGGAGCACCATTTACAAACACGGGAACATATCGTCCTTCTCAAAGGAAATGGTGCAATCACAAACCGATTATAAGCCATGGAATTTGTTAAGGAAGGAAGCTATAGAAGTAAAGATGAAGAATAAAATCAAATGATAGATCTCTCAAGACAAAATAAAATCAAGAATGGAAATACCTTCAATGGCTATTTATTTTCTTGTCATAACTTTGGCCATAAAGCAATGGACTGCAAGAAACTAGAGAAAGGATATACAAGAAAATCCAAAAACTCAATTAGATGTTGGAGATGCAATTTTGTTGGGCACACAACAAAATTTTGTCATACAATGAGATGTTACAACTGTGATAGGTTTGGGCACAAATCCCAAAGTTGCAAGAGTTCAAAAAGTCAATCCTTAAATAAGTCATTCAAGTCGGTGAGAAAACCTAATAAAAGTAGGAAGAAGAAAGGAGATGACAAATCTCCAAAAACACAATTAGAAAAAGAAGAATATGTCATAGAGAGATATGGGGAAGAAAATATGAAGGAGAAAACAAGAAAGATGATATTACACCTGAAAATGAAGTAATTAATAATAAGAACATGATGGGTGAAGGTCCTAATAAAGAATGTGAAATTCAATATGAAATAAATCAAGCCCAAGAAAAGGAAGTGCCTATAGAAGAATATTGGACAATATCGAATTCTGATGATGTCATAATTTGTTAGCCAAAGAAAGAAAATACAAAAAGAAGTTTAAATTGGTTTCCATAAAATCAAAGGATCATGCCAAGAGTTTTTAAAAAAATAACATATGGAAAATCTTAACTATCTATAGATTAGTGGTCAAAATAAAAATCATTGGTAGGGTTAGTTGTAGAATATAAGAAGAAGAAAAATAGTTAGAGCCTCACTCTTTGTCATCAATGTCAAAGGAAGAAAAAAACAAATTGACAAGGGGAGTCATTCAATTATGGTAGGAAGAGAACGACTGCAGGGGGAGTTAACCAAGTTCATATTTTGATCAACAACATGAAGACAGACAAAGGTTGATCATAAGGGGAGAAACCCTTTTTCATTGATGTCAAAGGTGGAGAGTAAATTCAGAGGAGAGAAGCATCATCACAGGGGGAGTTTGAGTATGAAGTTAGTGTGTTTCCCTCAATGACAAAGGGGGAGATTACTGGACATATTGTCATTGATATGTCGTCATTGATGCCAATAGTCGATGTCATTGTGATGTGATGATAATTGTTTATGATGAATTTCCATTGATGAGTTGTCATTGATGAATTTTCATTGATGAAAACACTATAGTAGTTAGCTGAGAATGAAAATTTCAAACAATATGAAGAGAATGAAAATTTCAAACAATATGTAGAGATTCAAGCTCAGAAGCAAGGAAATTAATCAAATCTTAGAAGGAAGAGAGCATTGTAGAAATTCCATCGGGATCGAAATCCCCACAGGAAAAGTCCAAAGGATTCAAGGAAGAATCATGTTCATTGAGATAGTTTTTAGGAGTAATCGCGCAAAAGACATAATGCGAGGTGCATAGGAATCTACTTAAAATCTCAGGAGAGCTAGAGTATTATATTGCACAAGATCAAAGCATGCATATATCCTTGGTTTAGTTGGAAACCAAGTATAAACCCAAAATCTCAGAAGAGATGATGCACAGGAGTCGTCCTTTAGCATTTTGGGACAGTCTAGGACTGTCAAATTGAGGGGAAGTCAGAGGAATTAGATCTCAACCGACAGATATGAAGAAGGATATTCAAGAGGTTTTCCAACCGCTATATCAATATTTGATCTATATTTAAGTATTAGTCCTTGATATGGAATAAAAAAGGTGAACCTTTAGATCAACAACAGTCAACTCCGACACTGGCTACTCTGGAGAAAATAAGCCCAGAACGGGTAAAATTAACCCAAAGCCTCGAAGGAATAAGTCATTCTCATTCATCAATCTAAGATTCATTTTGGGAGTTAAGACAACTATTAATATCCAGGAGGAGAACATGTGTCACATGAGGAGATCCATGTCAGGAAGACTACATTAGCAAGGACACGTTGCACAATTAGATAATGACAAGTGTCAAGATGAAATTGGCATTTTAGGTACGTGTAAGTCACAAATCTAAGTGACATGTGGAAGTCGCTCGTCTAGTGCCAAGTCAACAATGATGTCAGCAATTTAAGTCACTTTGGGAGTATGTACTTCGGGGGAAACTAGTTTCTAACACCAGTAACTGCTCGAAGCGTCGAAGGCCAAAGTTAATTCTAACTGTTGATCTAATTCGAGAGCGTTCTCAACCGTTGATCAAGTACAGTGGAAGGATAGAATAAGAGTAAACCATGAAATGACGCTAATCGTTGATCTACTTTGGTATCATTCTCAACCTTTGAATATTATGGACACACATCTTTGATCTAGGAGGTTTAATGATTGCAAATATTGGAAATCTTCGAACATCGAAGTTTCAAAGTGAACGAGAACCATTCATCTCAACTCTTGATTAAGTCTTAATCGTCAATTTCATTTGAAACCTCTAGATAAGTAAGGATCGTCCATTCACGAAAGATTAAATATGGAATGTCTCATCTACTAAATGAAATCTGTATATGCACTTCAGTGAAATCTGCTTCAGGATATTTGAAATATTACAGAGTTTGTAAGTCGCGAAGGACAAAGTACCGAAGTAACAACATTTTTCCATCTCATCGTGTGATTAAACCGTGATCATTGATTTTGATAAGTGATCAAGCACTCACTTGGCCTAACGCCTGGTCACCACCTGCGGTCGTATGGAATAAAGAAATAAGGGTGAAAGAAGAGGAACGGTTAAATTAATAAGCATGTGGTTCTATGCCTATGGTCATATGAAAATGGTTTGAAGGAAGCGCCTAATACAGATTTCATCTCTGTAATTCGACAGAGGATTAACACCATAATAATACAAAGAATAGGTGAAAAGATCGAATATGATATGTTGACAAATTAAGGACACAATAGAAGCATGAGAACGATATGATGAGTCGATCCATGTCTATGATCAACTCATGAAGACAAAAGAACCAACACACAGTCATGATTAAGAGAGTTAAATCATGAGCATTATGAATAAAGGATAAAAGGAAAAAATTATATTATTTAAATTTTAATATTATCATTTAAATGAAAAGGTACAATGGTTCAAATATCAAAAGACACAATCATTCAAATTCACACCATTTGGAATACTATATAAACAAGAAAGAATGGTGAGAACAGGTGTAGATGAATTTGTTGAAGTATGTATATTTATATATAATGGATTGAATGGCAGTTCATTCTATCAGGTTGGTGTTTGTTTACAAGCTAGGTCTTGTATGAGGATTAGATTCCTCACATCTCAATTGGATCTGAGATCAACAAGATGGGACTTATTATGAGGGTTGGATTCCTCATTTCTCAATTGGATCTAAGAACTACAAGATGGGTCTTGTAACAGAGAGATGGGTTTCTCATAATTTTTTGAAGATGAAGATATTCAAAGATTGATCTTATGTATTCATTCAAGTTAAATAAATGAATAAAATTTTCCTTTTATATACTGGTTGACAAAATGAAATAAATATATGTTGTTCAATTAATTTATGAAAAGTGGAAAATTGTCTAATGTTTTGTGACACTGATTCACCCCACCCCCCCCTCTCGGTGTCAAGTGTCCATTTCAATAACATGGTAGTCAAGGACCATGACACATGGTCTCAGTTTCCACATCAATAGACATGTGACATGCCACATCATCAAGATGCCACATCAACAAATGAATATGTCAACATCTATTGGATTTCTGATGAGCACAAGGTGCTGTTAAGAACCAATCATCAATATAGCATGGAAAAACCTCAAGAAAAGTACTCAACGCCTTGAAACTGAGATAATTTCAGATAATAAGCCTCTTCAAGGGGGCAACCTCCTTTTACCCCACTTAAATGTTCAAGTACAAGATGATTCAAAATGAAAATGTCTCCTTGGTATATATAGGAGACTAG
>ML784690.1:717808-748741 GCA_009831015.1 Picea engelmannii | reverse complement strand
GTTCATTTAACTATTTGATAAGCAACCTTTCCATTGAGCTATTGTGATATCCCATCGATCCATTTTGCTATAAAAATATTGAATTCCTAAGTTACCAGGCATACTTAGTTTACAGCCCTAAGTAGTTTCCTGGAGTGTTAACAGAACCCAAGAAAATTGAATCTATGAAGAATTTTCCTTGCCCTAAAACTCTTAAAATTCTGTGAGGTTTCCTAGGTTTAATGGGCTATTATCATAAGTTTGTTCAAAATTGTGGTAACATTGTGACTCCTCTCACAACTCTCCTTACAAATAATGCTTTTAGTTGGAATCCAACAGAGGACCAATCCTTCCAAGCCTTGAAAGAATTTGTGCACTACTCCTATACTGGCCCTACCTGACTTCACCAAGACCCTTTTTCTATAATTTGATGCATCTCAGAGAGAAATTGGGGAATTCCTCATGCAATATGGATGACCTTTGGATTTCACCAACAAACGGTTGTCAGACCGACATTTGGGCCAATCGATTTATGTAAAGGAAATGTTGGCTATTTTTCATGCAGTGTATCTCTGATGCCCTTATCTATTGTGACAACACTTCAAAATTAAAATGAATCATCAAAGCCTCAAGTACTTCCTGGAACAACGAATTTCATCCCCAAAGCAACAAAAATGGGTGACCAAGTTGTTTGGATATGATTATGAGATTGTTTACAAGAAGGGAAAATAAAATGTGGTGGATGATGCTCTTTCCAGTAAATATGAAGATGAAGGGTCCCTATTTTCCCTATCATTCACTATAGCATACTAGCTTCAGGTTGTTCTATAGGAATGGTTTCAAGACCCCAAAATTTCAAACCTAATAAAAAAACCTCAACAAAATCCACAAGATTCTCTAGGGTATTGTTGGCACAATGAAGAGTTTCACTATAAATTTCACTTGTATTTAAGTAAAAAGTTGGCCCTTAAACCCAAGGTTCTCTCTGAGTTTCACGCTTCACCTACAATGGGCCATTCAGGTTTTACCAAAACTTATGAATGGGTCAAACGATATTTCTCCTGGGACGATATGGAACATTACATAGGCAACTTTGTGGATGAATGTGATACATGTCAATGCAATAAGGGAAAGACTGTCAAACCTCCTGGTATACTCCAACCACTATTTATTCCATCTACTATTTGGATGAATATTTCCATGGACTTCAATGTTGTCTTACCCAAATCAAGCAATAAGTTAGTCATCATGGTGGTAGTGGATCATCTTTCCAGATATGCTCATTTATCTTCTCGTCAGCACCTTTTCACAATATCCACAGTGGCTCAAATGTTTATGGATAATATATTCAAAATCCATAGAATACCTCATTATATTGTTTCTAACCATGATCCCACTTTTACTAGAAATTTATGGCAAGAACTATTCAGGATCCGGGGAACTCAATTGCATCTAATAAAAAATTATCATCCTTGGTTTGATGGCCAAACAAAAGTGGTCAAAAAGTGTTTGGGAACATATTAGAGTTATTTTGTGTCTGACATACAACATCAGTGGGTTCAGTGTTTACCCCTATTGAATTGTGGTAAAACACCTCTTATCATACCACCACTCACATGACTCATTTTGAGGTAGTCTACGAACAAAATCCACCATCAGTTCTCCCATACATGTCAGGTGTCTCCAAGGTTTATGAGGTTGACCACAACCTTACCATCTACATGAACATTCTCCATACTCTCAAAGAAAATTTGGTAATGGCTCAAAATCACATGAATTAGTAGGCATATCAGGGTCATTTTGAACATCAATTTGCTGAAGGGAATTAGGTGTTTATCTTCCTCCAATCATACAATAAGAATTCACTAAAATCCAAACAATTTTAGAAACTTACGCCAAATTTTTATGGTCCTTATACTATTATCAAACATGTGGGGCTAGTGGCCTATCAATTATCTTTTCCCAGTCACTCCAAAATACATCTTATTTTTCATGTCTCATGCCTAAAGAAAGTGATTGGCACCAAATTCCACACCTATACCAGCCCACCAGAGTTGTATGAAGAAGGTTCCATTTGGTTGCAGCCAGAAGCCATATTGGTGATCCAGGTGGATATTGGTGGCCACCCACCTATTCCAACTGGCTCCTCTTGACGATTTTTACTTCATCATGTTCTTTTGTACTTCTTTGTAAATGTGGGTTCTACATTTCGGGGGTTGTCTAAATCCCTACACATCTTCTAGGTGGAGACTGGTGGCCACCCACCTAATCCAACTGGCTTATTTTGGAAGTTTTCATATCAATACATCATTTTGTACTTCCAAGGCCATTTTGGGGCCCTAAAAAATGTTTTTCGTCTTATCATTTTCAATCTATAGATGAAGTCAAAGTTTAAAAACACGAGGTGTATTTCTCGAAAATAGGTTTCCAATGTGGTATCACAAGCCTAAAACAGAGGTTGTATGCAAAAGTTATGACCCCGGGAAGTTGAGGTACCAACTTACCCATTGGGGCCCACATAACTTTTGGTGTTTCATCTCCTAGGGTTAGGTTTTTGGATGTCTAGGGTTTTGGAATTCATGAGTAATTTTAAAAATTCCTCTGGATCATCATTGTAATCATCCTGCTCAGAATGATGCATGTATCAAGCCACGTCTCTTCTCAAAGGTAGCTACGACCATTCGAGGAAGTTGTTTTCCATTTCTACAGTTTTACAGTTTCAACCTATTTTATTTATTCAATAGAAGTTATTGCTCACTGGATATCTATTTTTGTTCTCTGTATCTATGTGTTATTGTATTCAATTTGTTATTCCTTTCATACCGCTCATAAATCTAGATCATTGGTATCAGAGCGGTTTTCTTTTCATTTATTTTTCTGCGTGCATATCCCCGACAAGTTCTGGGTACAAGAAGTTGGGACTCGAACTAGTTGAGCCTTTGCAAGATCAGCCACGCCAAGCCCAAAAAAAAAACGTGGGGGATGATAACAAAGATGATGGAGCAGGAGATCCTTTTAAAATGTTTCTTGAGGAATCCCTTGCATGATAAACGAACAAAATGATGGACAACTTTGCATGGATCCTTCGATGATTTCCCACAGGAGACGCATCTTCATCAAGAGGCCATGCAACACCCTTCAAGGTATAAGTACATTTTTATATTCCATTATTTGAAGGACTGATAGATGCAGATGTTGTAGATAAATTGTTGAATTTGCGCGAAGGGTATTTTTTGGTCCAAATTTTTTTCGATAGGGAAAATATTACTTGTTCACTCCTCAAGGACATCCCCAATGTTAAGGAATAGTGGGATACTTACTCTGAGCAAAGGAACATAGAGGAATCTACAATATTTTTGGTCTCCCCCACATGGGATTCCTTTAGGTATGCCATTAAAGAACAATACTACCTTGTTGGAGCTACGAGGACCAGTACACAAGATGGACCACACTATGTCAAGAAAGGGACCAGATTTCACTAATATTTTCCATACCCTGCACACCAAATTGGGTATCAAACACTTTGAACGACATCTGGTGATCAGATATTGTGGTTTTATGTGTAGATACATTCAAACAGAAATGGATTTTTTGGACATCTTATCATTATGTGCAACTTATAGATATGTTTTCAAGATCGAGCAGAAATTTAAGCAGAAGAGGAGAGAGTTTGGATCCACAAACTCCTCACAGCCAAAGCAGGGAAAAGGTGGCCCTAACAAAAAAAACAAGGGACAGAGCAAAGATGGTCTCTCTCAGGACAACCAGTCCAAGCTGCAACCCAAGAAGGGTAATGAGAAGTCAAAGAAGGACACGGAAAAATGGTGTGAATACCATAAAATCCCTTAGAACAACACCGAAGAATGTCGCTCCAAGTAGTCATTGGTGGCCGAGATGAAATATTTTGAGTCAGAGGCATATTTTGACTTTGAATCAAATACATAAATAGGGAAGTGGATCATCAATTTCGAACCCAGTTCCACAATTGCTACCACCAAATTCCAACCAAGAAAAATAGAAGAACCAGAGGAAGAGGAATTCCTATTTCACTCACATATGTGGGTAAATGGAACTCTATTGCATTTCATTGTCGATAGCGGCAGTCAAAAGAACCTAGTTTCAATAGAGGTCATCAAGCAGATGGACCTGTCGATAACACCACACTCACATCCCTACACCATCGGTTGGCTTCACTAAGGATGAGATCTCCGCATCATCCAACAATGGCATCTGCCCTACAACATCAAGCCCTTCAAAGAAGAGGTATTGTGTGATATTTCTCCCCTTGAAGTTTGTGCTATTATTTTAGGCCAGCCATATTTGTGGAAGTGACATGTTGTGTATGAGTCTAGAACCTGTAGTGTTATTATTACTTTGGGTAGATAATAGTACAGGATACTAGATGTAGTGTCTCCTACTGTTATTTCTTTAATATCTACTAAGAAATGTAGTAAGGTCATTTCATAGACTGGGAAGTTTGTCTTCTTTGTGATATGTTCTCGCAATAAGTAGAAGGTTGCCACCACATCCATGACCTCTACACAGAGCCTCTCTCTGTAGTATAAGAAAGTGGACAAGATCATGGAAGAGTATAGAGACATATTCTCCTCACCCATCGGGATACCAATGCACTACCAAGTCAAGCATCCAATTGATCTAACCCTTGGTGCCCCACTGCCTAATGGACCAGTCTATCATTGCTCGCTGATGGAAAATGACAAAATCAAGTGTCAGATACAAGAGATGCTTCAAAAGGGGCACATCCGACCCAACTCCTCCCCTTACAAAAGCATGATTGTGTTGGTGCAAAAGAAATATGAGACTTGGCAGCTATGAATTGATTACAAATCATTAAACAAAATTGTAGTCAGGAACCGGTACCCAATTCACCGAATTGATGACCTTCTTGACCAACTCAAGGGGGAAAATTTCTTCAGTAAGATTGACCTAAAGTCTGACTACCACTAGGTTCCCATCGAATCAACTAATGTATGAAAGACATCTTTCAAATCTAAATGAGGTCTATTTGAATGGTTGTTCATGCCATTTGTCTTAACAAATGCACCAACAACTTCCATGAGGTTGATGGATGATGTATTGATACCCTTCACCAACTCTTGTGTGGTGGTATATCTGGATGACATCCTCATCTTCAACATAACTTGGGAGGAGCACATGCAACATATTCAACAAGTTTTGGGCACTCTGCGGTAGCACAAGCTATATGCCAACTTGGAAAAATGATCCTTTGGCATGAACAGAGTCTAATACTTGTGATACATTGTTGATGAGAACGGGGTTCATGTGGATCCATCTAAGATCCAAGTCATTCATGACTGGCTATCCCCAACCACACTAACTGAGCTTCAGATCTTCTTGGGACTTTCCAACTTCTATAGAAGGTTCGTGATGGGATTCTCCCATATTGCATGGGCCCTCAACCAAGTAACCAAGGGTGGTGGCAAGGAAAAGTTTGCATGGGGGAAGGAAGAAAAACAAGTATTTGATGATCTGAGGCTTCGTTTGTGCTCATATCCAGTACTCTCCTTACCTGATCTACAACAACCATTCAATATTGAGATTGATTCCTCTGACTATGTTTTCGATGATGTTCTCACTCAACATGGTCATAAAGTATCATACCATAGTGAGACACTCTCAGATACTATCCGGAAATACCCCGCCTATGAAAAATAAATGTATTCCATTGTGAAATCCTATCGTCAATGGAAACATTACATTTTGGGAAATGAGACAATCATCCACACTGATCACAAGCCTCTGTAGTTCATACAGACACAAGGGAATTTTCATAACGACCTCCATCAAAAGTGGTCCACATACCTACAACAGTTCCATCTTAACATCAAGTATAAAACAGGGAGCACAAATCATGTCATTGATTTCCTCAGTCACCCTCCAATTAATGCACTCACCACAATTCTCCATTCCTATGGGCATGAGGCATCTGAATGGCCCCAACTTTATCAACATGACCCTAGATTTTCCACTACCTATCAGCTCTTTGTTAATTTTTATGCCATTAGTTCTTTTAATTTCAATAGATAAGAGCATCATAAGAACAAGATCACTGAGAAATACACATTCACAAGAGACACAACATTTATCCTGGGAAGCCCTCTAGGGGAGAAAAACCTAGCAAAAACTTCCTTATCATAAATATCTTATACAATGTTCAAGAGATAACTCAAACCAATACAGATAGTCCTCTCCAAGAGATGCACCACTCTTCTTCTCCTCTCTCCAACTGGTCATTGCACCTTGCCTCATAAGATAATGAGCAAGTGAGTTGTGTGTTAGAAGTGAGGCAATAGCCTCCTATATATACAAAACCGACATGTGTGAAAGGGCACCACTGGCAGGGCCAACCTCTCACTTTGGGTGGATAAACCCACCTTTAATTAATTCTGGGTCTTCCATAATAATTGTTGGGGCTGACTTCTTATTCTGACCTTTATAATTGTTCAATGACCAATCCACAAAAGGGGATTTGGCCCTTATAAAATTACTGACATGATTAATTCACAATGGGGATTAATCCAATAACAATAATAATAATAATAATGACATGATTAATCCACAATGGGGATTTAATCCAATAATAATAAGAATGATCTTCGCAGTTACATTATTTCAACACTCCCCCTTAACAAGAAGGGTATTCTTCATTAGCATCAGGCGAGAGAGGTCCGCATCATCAGTGGCATCAGGAGGAAAGTATCGTCAATATCATCTTGAAACATTGGCTATCATATTTTTGAGTCATCGGAAGTTTTCTTCATCGGCAGCATCATCATTCTCGAAAGAATGCTATCATCATCTACATCAATATGTATCAATAAAAATGATACCTCATCACAGCACTAGGCTGGCACATCACAATACTACACTGGCTCAATGTCATGGCTGATAAGCTAGTAGCTTAGTGTCAGTCACATCTTGCTTTATGTCTAACAACTAGGTCAGAAGCAAGGAATATCATCATCTTGCTTTACGTCTAACAACTAGGTCAAAAGCGAGGAATCACAACGTCATGATTTACGTCTAACAACTAGGTCAAAAGCATGACTCATCTTGCTTTACATCTAACAACGAGGTCAGAAGAAAGGAACACATCAACATCTCACTTTACATCTAACAATGAGGTCAGAAGTGAGGAATCATCTTGCTTTACATCTAACAACTAGGTCAGAAGCAAGGAATCAACGACGTCATGCTTTACGTCTAACAACGAGGTCAGAAGCATGACTCATCTTTCTTTACGTCTAACAATGAGGTTAGAAGCAAGGATCACATAGCATCATGTGTTACATATAACAATGAGGTAAGAATCATGACTCATCTTTCTTTATGTCTAACAACGAGGTCTGAAGCAAGGATCACACAAAGTCATGCTTTACGTCGAACAACGAGGTTAGAAGCATGACTCATCTTGCTTTACGTATAACAGTGAGGTCAGAAGCATGACTCATCTTTCTTTATGTCTAACAGCGAGGTCAGAAGCAAGGATCACATAATTTCATGCTTTACATCTAATAGCGAGGTCAGAAGCATGACCCATCTTGCTTTACATCTAACAATGAGGTCAGAAGCAAGGAATATACATACTCCCCCTTTCAGGGAGGGTCCTTTCGGACTATACAAAGCTTATCTATAAAGTGTTCAAACTTTACATGAGATAGAAGCTTAGTCAACACGTCAGAAACCTGTTCATCCATGCTAATGTATTGGAGCCTCAAGGCTCCTCTCTGTACCATGTCGCGGATGAAATGATAGCGGATCTCTATGTGCTTCGACCTGTCATGGAACACAGGATTCTCTGTCTTTTTAATGCAACTTTGATTGTCACATAGAATCATGGTTTCTCTCATCTCCAAATCTAATAGGCCTGTCAACAACTTTCAAATCCATATAGCTTCGCAGCTATCAGAACATGTGGAAATGTACTCTGCTTCCACTGTGCTGAGAACAATACTGGATTGCTTCCTACTCTACCACTAGATCATAGCTGATCCCAAACTAAAACAACATCCGAAAGTGCTTTTTCTGTCAGCAACGCTTCCTGCACAATCTACATCAGTATATCCACTCAATGTGAAGTCATGATCTCCATCATAGCTGAGACCATAATCCACTGTACCTTTAAGGTACCTCATCACATGTTTTGCAGCCACTAGGTGAACATGTCTAGGCTCTACTAGAAACTGACTCAAGGTATTCACTACAAAACATATGTCTAGTCTAGTGTTTGTTAGGTACATCCACAATCCAATAATCTGTCTGTACAGAGTGGCATCTATCAAATCTGACGAAGTATCAACCAGCAGCTTAAGCTTCGCTTCCATGGGAGTATTCATGGACTTGCATTCTAGCATGTCGAATCTCTTTAAGATTTCGACCGTGTACTTCCCTTGGTTAAGAAAGATTCTTTCTAAACTCTGCCATACCTCAAGGCCTAATAAGTAATGCATTAGACCAAGGTCTTTCATTTCAAATTATGTGGCAAGTCTCTGTTTACATTCAACGATGAGCTTTTCTTCTCTAGTTAAGAATAAGTCATCCACATACAGTAATAATATTACCGATTCATTATCCATAATCTTGAAGTAGCGATTTGAGTCTGCTTTACTCTTGGTAAATCCCAAGATCATCAAGAAACTATCTATACGACCATACCAAGCTCTGGGAGCTTGCTTCAATTCGTATAAGGCTTTCTTCAATCTGCAGACATGAGACTTCATGTCTTCTACCTCAAATCCTTGAGGTTGCTCTATATACACTTCCTCTGACACCATTTAGGAAAGTTGTCTTCACATCCATCTGGTGCAGCTTCCATTTCATCTTGGCAGCAAGAGCTATAATGGTTATGATCGAAGCGTATCTGGCCACAAGAGCGAATGACTCTTCATAGTCGATACCTTCCTTCTGGGAAAAGCCACGAGCGACAAATATTTCTTTATATTTCTCAATACTTCCATCAAAAACATGTTTTATTTTGAAGAGCCATCTGTAGGATACCCCATCTTTATTTTTCGATCTGGGAACTATTTCCCATACTTCGTTCTTCATTATGGATTGGTATTCCTCTGTCATGGAATTTTCCCATTCTTTTCTCTGAATGGATTCTGCAGAGCAAGTAGGCTCCTCTTCTAGAAGATCACACATCAAAGCCATATAACTGGAGAATGTCTTTGGTCTTTTCACCTATCTCGTAGTTCCTTCTCTCCATATTGAATAAGCTCTCTAGCCTGGGCTATCTTTATTTTATGTAGGATCGTCATCTAAGGAGGTTCTTGAACTTCTGTTATATCATGATCTTCAGGAGTCTCCTCATCAGGGGAAGTTACAACTTCCCTTACAGGTTCTGCAACTCTAGGAACTTCCCTCACGGATTCTATAGTCCTAGGATTTATGTGTTCCTCTTCATATACCTCTTCAAGATGACATCTTCTCGATTTCTTAAGTGTTTCTTCTTCATCAAAGGTCACGTCCCTGCTGATGTCAATGTGGTGGTGACCTGGTATGTAGATTCTGAAGGCCTTGGAGACCCCACAAATATTCCCTTATTTCCTGAAGGGTCCAACTTGTTTCTCTTTTCTTTAGGTATATGAATAAACACTGGATAGCTAAATATTTTGAGATGGCTTACCTCTGGCTTCTTTCCGATGGACATCTCTTTTGGTGTCTTGAGCCCAAGTGCACTTATGGGGCACTTGGTTCTGTACATAAACAGTTGTCATTGCTGCTTCTGCCCATAAGCACATAGGAAGATCTTGATCTTCACAGCTTCCAGCATGGTTCTGTTCTTCCGTTCAGCTACACTGTTTTGTTGGGGATCTTGATCCCAACATATTTTCAGAAGTTCATGAGCTCTTCCAAGGTATATTCTCCTCCATTATTTGACCTAAGTATCTTAATCTTCCTTACAGAAAGGTTTTCTATCAAGGCTTTGAATTCCTTGATCTTGCTGAATACTTCAAATATATCCAGGTCTTTTATGAGAATAATCATTAATGAATGATACATAGTATACATACCCATTAATGGAGGATGATGGCATTGTGCCACACATGTCTGAATGAATGAGTTCCAGTACTCCTTCTTCTCTGCTTCCCCTCTTCGGAAATGGGTTCTTTATGTTCTTCCCTTGCACACATTCATTGCATATGCCTTCTTCATCAAACTTGAGTTATGGTAAACTTGTGATAGCTTTGCATATGTATGGTAGCGCCTTGTAGTTGATGTGAGCTAATCTTCTAGATTTCACTTGGATTCTTCAATAGCGTGGGTCATGGCATCTTCTGAGTGACCCACCTTCTTCTTTTCCACTGATGATTTCTTCATTTATGATCTCTCCTTTAGCATGTTTCCTTATGCAACCTTCACTATAGCTTCCTCATGTGACCTGGAGCAAGGTCAACAAAACAACAAGCAAGAATAATATCCTTCTGATAATATAAAGTAATAGCACAAACAATCATCACAGTAGCTCCTTTAGAGCTATCACTTATAATTTATCTGAAGCAACGATTAAAGGTAAGAAATACAATACGAAATGAGGTAAACACTCTCATAGTGTTGTGACCAAGCATTCTTCCATGGAAATCTGAAACTAACACATAAGGTTTCTCCTAGAGGAGATGTTAGTTGTATCAGACAAAGCATATACCTCTATATTCTCACATGCTATCAAGCATAATACTTTACGATGATTGCTATCTCAACTAAAGTCATCATCTTATCATGTGTACCTTTGAATATTAATTAATCAAACCTGGAGCCTTGTCCTCAAGAGTGAGTGCTTTCTTTTCTTCCAGGTCTCCTTCACTCAAGTGACAAGTACTTTCTTCAACCTGTCTGTTGTACTAAGACAATATGCTATCTTGAAAAAAGGTTAGGTTAGAGGTTAAGCTCTATGATCAACTTTTAATCCTTCTAATGATTTGATCATAGCTTCAACATGCAACACTGATCAAGATAATTTCATAAGAAATAGATGCATATTAGAATAATCACACCTGGGTTGCATCATTCCTCTGAATGTGTTGGATCTTGAGATCCTTCTGGATCTATGGCAAAGGATCCCTTCTCCTACAAATACTCTTTACGGTTTTAACCATTAAACATATGTAAGTACATACCTTTGATAACATTTGCAGGTGGTGGCTCCATTTGGTAGCAGTGGTAATCTTTACCAACTCTCAAGAAAACTTCAATGGTAATTGCAACTGGTCTTATGGCTGCAACTGCAACTGCAACTGGTTCTGAAACTGCAACTGCAACTTAGGGTTTTATGAGGAAACCCTAATTTTTCAGACTTTTAATTTTGAAATTCTGATCCATGGGATAGATGCGCTGGGCTGAGGCGAGTTAGCTGGTGCAGTCGGAATTTCAAAAATCCAACTTTTACCCTGTCAAATCTGATCTGCGGATTTCTGGACTGGTGCTTCTGGTTTTCTGGTACTTCTGGTGCTTTGGTACTTCTGGTTTTCTGGTACTTTGTGAAACTAGGGTTTCACTTTCTGGGAGATCTAGCCACTAAAACTGTGCACTCTAAGTGCCAAAATGATCCTTGGGGGAGGGCGTATCTTTCTAGGTGGTTAGGGAGCTAAAAAGATTCACTTTTGTAAAACCCTAATTTTTGGGTATGGTAACAGTGACATTTTTCCTCCTGCGAAATATGCTCCCTTCAGGTTGGCTCTGATACCATGTTAATTTTTATGCCATTATTATAGTTCTTTTCATTTCAATAGATAAGAGCATCATACGAACAAGATCACTGGGAAATACACATTCACAAGAGACACAACATTTATCCTGGGAAACCCTCTAGGGGAGAAAAACCCAGCAAAAACTTCCTTATCATAAATAGCTTATACAATGTTCAAGAGATAACTCAAACCAATACAGATAGTCCTCTCCAAGAGATGCGCCACTCTTCTTCTCCTCTCTCCAACTGGTCATTGCACCTTGCCTCATAAGATAATGAGCAAGTGAGTTGTGTGTTAGAAGTGAGGCACTAGCCTCCTATATATAAAAAACTGGCATGTGTGAAAGGGAACCACTAGCAGGTTCAACCTCTTAATCTGGGTGGTTAAACCCACCTTTAATTAATTCTGGGTCTTCCATAATAAATGTTGGGGCCGACTTCTTATTCTCCCCTTTATAATTGTCCGATGACCAATCTGCAAAAGGGGATTTGGTCCTTATACAATTAATGACATGACTAATCCACAATGGGGATTAAGCCAATAACAATAATAATAATAATGACATGATTAATCCACAATGGGGATTTAATCCAATAATAATAAGAATTCTCTTCGGAGTTACATTATTTCAACACTCTTGGGTACAGGAGCAAATGTCACCGATTTTCACATCCAAGATGGATTGTTATGCCATATATTCCACCTCTGTGTTCCCACAAGTGAGCGTGAAAATTTTATTTTGGAGGATCAATACAGTCAGATGGCAGGAAATTTTGGCATGGAGAAAACTATGGCCATTCTACAGAAACATTTTTATTGGCCAAAAATTCAACAAGACATCAAAAAGTATATCATATCTTGCACTACTTGTGCCATTACCAACCCATCCATCAAGAAACAAGGATTATAGACTCCTCTTCCTACTCCTGAGAGGCCTTGGGAATCCATCTCAATGGGTTATGTGTCTGGCCTTCCTTCCACCAAGAACGTTAATGATTGTGTAAGTGGTGTTTGATCAGTTTTTGAAGATGGCCATTATCACAGCTTGCAAGAAGAGCATCACAGTGGAAGATACTACCAAGATATTCTTTGAATGAGTGTGATTCCATTTTGGGATACCACATACCATCACCTCATATCGGGACAATAGGTTCCTTGACACATTTTGGTCAAGTCTCTGGTTACTGTTGGACACCAAGATCACTAAATCTACTTTTTTCCACCACCAAACCGATGTCTAGACAAATGTCGCCAATCATATGATTGTGCACATATTGTGCATGTAAAAATCTAAGATTTCACGTACAAGGGATGAGAGTCTTCCCTATGTTCATCACAGCTACATCATGTCTCTCCATAGCTCCACTGTCCATAGCCCATTTTAGGTAGGGTTGGGATTCCAACCCTTGGGTCCCATCAATGTTGCACTACCTCTTGCAACCACACAGGAAGAATCTTCTCATGTTCAGTCTAAGGCTGATAAAGCCACTAGATTCATTGAGCAAATTCAAAATATATGCCAACAGGTCCATGAAATTTTGAAGAAATCCAATTCTAAGTACAAGCAACACCATGATAAACACCGGGTACCACACCAATTTCAGGTGGGATATAAGGTATGGTTACATTTGGAGAAAGAGCACCTTATAGGGCCCTATCGGAATCTTCACCCACTTCACTATGGGAATTACACTATCACCAAGGTTGTGGGTAGAAATTATTTTGATCTCAACACTCCACCCTTCCTTGGCTTGCACCCAGTGTTCAATGTGGACCTCCTTCCACCATATTTTCCACCATTATTGGACACCTCAGACATCAAAGAATAGTTGACACCATCAAAGCTCAACCCTGACTACATGGAACAAGCATCCACTGATCATATAACGGACACAAAGGTCAAGGGCACTTGCCAACAAAGGATCCAACTTTATCAGGTTGTCAAGGTAGGGAAGCTCCTACACCAAGGCAAGTGGCTCACCCAGGGTGAAATTCAACAGAGGTTTCCTCACCTGATGGGTGCACTCAACACAATGGATACCATTAATTCATAAGGGGGGAGGACTGATCTAGGTGGATATTGGTGGCCATCCACCTATTCCAATTGGCTCCTCTTGAAATTTTTTAGTTCAACACATTCTTTTGTACTTCTTTGTAATCGTGGGTTCTACACTTCTGGTGTTGTATTGATCCCTGCACATATTCTAGGTGGATATTGGTGGCCAGCCACCTAATCCAATTGGCTTATTTTGGAAGTTTTCATGTCAGTACATCTTTATGTACTTCCAAGGTCATTTTGGGGCCCTAAATAGTGTTTTTTTGGCTTACCACTGTCAGACTGTAGAAGAAGTCAAAGTTTGATGGAATGATGTGTAGTTCTCGAAAATACCATTCCAATGGGCTATCACGTGCCTAAAATTGAGGTCGTATGCAAAATTTACGACCCCGTGAAGTTGAGGTACCAACTTACCCATTGGGGCCCACATAACCTTTGGCGTTTCATCTCCTAGTGTTAGGTTCTTGGATGTCTAGGGTTTTTTTATTCGTGAGTAATGTTAAAAATGCCTCTAGAGCCTCATTGTAATCATTCTTCTCATATGGATGTATGTAGCAAGCTACATCTCTTCTCAGAGATAACTACCACCATTCGAGCAAGTTGTTTTCTAGCTCTGCATTTTAACAATTTCAACCTATTTTATTTATTCAATAGAATTTATTGTTCACTGGATATCTGTTGTTGTTCTTTGTATCTCTTTGTTATTGTATTCAGTCTATTATTCCTTTCGTTCCACTCATAAATCCGGATCAATTGTACTCGAGAGAGCATTGTCTTTGTTAGTGCGCCATCAAGGAAGTTTTGGTTCACTGGAAGGATACTCCACTAGATGATGCCATGTGGGAATCAACTATCATTCTACAATAGTTTTCTCATCTTAATCCTTGAGGAAAAGGCTCTTTCTCAAGGGGGAGGGAATGTTAGGTACCTAACCCCTCACATAGATAGAATAATATATTTTCCATGTAATAAAGGATGAAATTAGTTAATAAGGCCTAAATATATTTTTCATGTAATAAAGGTCGACATTGGTTAGTAAGGCCTATTTAATAAATGTGAACAAGTCAATGTAAGAAGACCTAATAGAAGATTCCACTTCTAGAAATATATTCCTCTAGAATTTTGTTTAGAAGATATAATTAGTATAAATAAGAGTAGGAGGCATGAGAAATCTTGTCTTGAGAATTATTGTAATATAGCTCTTCTTCGTTGGAGGCATGATGAAATCTTGTCTTGAGAATTATTGTAATCTTGTCTAGAAGAGGAAAGTGAACATTGTTTTCTTTGAATAAAGGAATTATTTATGGTGTTTCTCTTCTCATGTTTTGTTGTTCCATTGATATCTGCTGAGTATTCTTGATTTTTAATATTATATTACATCTGGTACCTTACAAATTGAAATTCATCGAAAAGTATATTGAAAGATGAAAACACATTGAATTCTATCTTCTATGTGTGAGATTATATAGATTTAAATTTGTCATCAAGCATCCTAAAATGGGGGTCCCTCCTTAAATTTTAGTGCTAAAATTTAAGTTAATGAAAATAGAATATAGGTTAAGGTATATATCAACATTAGTTAAATTACAAATTAATAGTAAAAGTTAAATACAATTATAAAATAGGAGGTGTACTTGCATGCAATTTATTCCCTTATCCCAAAGAAGATGGATGCATATATTGCAATATTGCATCCATCTATGATGAGAATAAATATTGCATCCATCATAGAAGATATTTAGAGTTTCCTCCTCATGCAAGATATAGCATATGCAATCTCACCCAAAGTAGCTATAGGGGGTTGCAGGACACAGGTGTCTACAACCAGAGGAAATGCAAAGTGGGTCCAGGGAAACAGTCTCACACAGATCTAGCTATTCTTTATCTTTTTTAAGCCTACTATGTGAACTATATCTTAGATCTAACACAATATTGCATTAACAGTATATCAGAGATAAGAAGAACACAACATCAATCACACACAACAACACGATATACGTGGTTCACCCTCTCCCTAGGGATATGTCCATAGAATTGTTCTTATAATATATTAGATGAAAGCATATAGTTCTATATGCACTTAGCTTGCATACATCTCTCTTTCTTTATCTTCTCCTCTCTTCCCTTCCTGCGCACCCAGCTGCAGGGTTGATCTTCACACCCAGCTGAAGCTATTAGAATACGAGAATTCTTTCTCTCTCACAACAGTAATAATCACTAATAACATGCATGAATGAAAAATCAAACCACAACAAAAATCCCATCCTAGGTCCTCTAGACCTTTATTTATACATCACAATATCTCACTGACAACCTTAGGCAAAAACCTAGGTGTCAAAAAAATAAATACCAAAACCCTAGGTGTCTAAATCCCTAGGTCAACTTGACTCGTGTTTTCAAGGATTCACCATCTTGTCTTTCCTTCTTTCTTGCGAGGTGCTCCAAAGAATCCATTGGTGGCTTTTTCCTCTTGCGAAATCGTCCACGATCCATCTTCCTTGTTTATTTGTCTTCCTCAATCTCCCCGTCCAATGACTTTCTTTCTCTTACTTCGCTCCATCTTTTCTTCTCTTTTGGCCACTTCGACCCAATATCAGTAAACTTGTCTTGCACGCAGTTCGCACTTCACACTTCTTTCCTTAATCTTTACAACCTTCCATAACCTAGGGCCAACAATCCCCCAACACTCACATGTGACTCATTGCAAGGCACTTCAAGTGTGAACCTTCTTCTTTACTTTGACTTCAGACTGTGTGGGGAAACCTATGCTTTCTTCTCTGTCCCACCATTCTTCCCTTGTGCAGACTGTCTTTTTTGTGTCTAGTACCTAGTTTCAACTACACCTGGTACCTAGACCAGTTTTCTCATGCTTCTACAGAGAGCTGCGAGGCAGCTGGTTGTCATAGTACAATTTCAACTGACTCCCATTCACCAAACCTTCCTTCCATTCTCCATTCAAAGTTTTTAATTTCACATATCCTCCTTCTGTAACATAAGAAACCTCATATGGCACAAGCCAATGTGTCCTAAACTTCCCTGGATGCTTCATGAACTTATTGTCGTATACCAATACTAGATCTCCTTGCTTGAAATATTTCTTCTTGATGCTCCTATCATGATAGGCCTTTTCTTATTCCTTTTGTACCTACTAATGTAATCCTACAATAAATTGATATTCTTATAGTTCTACCAACTATGCAAGCCTCTCTTGAACAATGCCATTGTCATCCATATTTGTGAATGTTGCAATTCTGAGACTAGGAACCAAATATTCCATAGAGACAACTGCTTCTAGGCCATACACCAACTTAAAGGGAGTCTGCATTGTTAGCTTCTTGCAAGTAGTTCTATAGGCCCATAGCACTGTCAATATTCTCAAATCCCATTCATCCCTGTTCACACTGCAAATCTTCATCAACGTTGTCTCCAAGATTTTTTTGAATGCTTCGACTGTACCATTCGCCTACGGGTGGTAAGGGGTGCTCTTCTAGTGATGAAATTCAAATTCATGAGTCAAGGCTTCAATAGTATTATTAATAAAATGCGTACCTTGATCACTCATTAGGGTCTTCGGGCATCCAAAACTGGTTATGATATCCTCAAATATAAATCACACAGCTGTAGTTGCACTACATTCCTTAACTACTCTTTCTTCTGCCCATCTTGTCAAATACTTTGTTGCAGTAATGATGTATCTAGCTCCTGTGCGCTTCCCTAGTGAGTTTATAGGTCCCACAAAATCAATTTCCTATTTCCCAAATGCCTGCAAAGTTAGTTGTGGTGCTAAAGGCATCTCATCTCTTCGGGAAGGCTTCCCAACTCTTTGGCACACATCGCAGGCTTTATAGTATTCCTTGGCATCTTTATGTAAAGTAGGCCACCAGAGGCCAGATCTAAGAACCTTTTGCACTATTTCTTTTCTTGCGTAGTGTCCTCCTATGATGCCTTCATGTGCTTCTGCTAAAATCAGTCGTCTTTCTACCTCCATAATGCATCTCCTCGGGATATCATTAGGTCCCATATTGTATAGTTTCTCAGCAATAAATGGAAAATCTGCAGCACATACTACCAATTGCTTCTTCTGAATGATTGTGTATTCATGAGGTTCCATTCCTCTTGACAAGAGCTAGACTATCTCGATGAAATGATCATCAATCTTCCTGATGGACAACAGATGTGCATCAGGTAGTGTATCCTCCAAACTAGTAGGTTCCTCTCCATGTTCCAACCTAGACAAGTGGTCAGATCCCTTGTTCATTCTCCCTGGCTTGACCACAATATCAAAATCATATTCCAGGAATAACAATAGCCATATGCATATTCTTCCCCCCAACACTAGCTTGTTGACAAGGTATTTCAACATGGAGTGATCAGTGAACATCTTAAAGTGGCCTTCCAACAAGTAGTGACTAAACTTTTGTAGCGCGTACACCATGGCTAAATATTCTCTCTCAGTGGTGGTGTAATTTATCTCGACTTTTGAGAGCTTCCTGCTAGAAAAGGATAACAGGTGGTCAATATCTCCTGCTCCTAGTTGTGATAAAATTGCTCCTAGTGCAATAGAATATGCATTGACATGCACATGAAATTCCTTGCTCCAATCTGGGAAAACCTGAATAGGAACAGTAACCATTTTCTATTTTAGTGTGTCGAAGCTCTATTGACATTCTTTTGTCCATTGAAACTGACAATATTACTTTAGAAGATTCTCCATGGGTGTTATAATCTATGCATAGCCCTTAATGAACTTCTTGTAGTATCCAGTATGTCCCAGCACAATGCACAACTATCTGACTGAGGTAGGAGGGGGTAGATCAACAATAATGGAAATCTTGGACGGATCTACCAACAACCCCTGCTTACACACAATATGGCCCAACAACACTCCAAAGGGTGAAAACAGGATGCACTTCTTCATATTTAGGGAAATCTGACATTGCCTTCACTTATCCAACATTAGTTTTAAACATTCAATATGATTTTGTAATAAGCTAAAAAAAGTCCAATCATCAAAATAGGCTTCCAAAAATTTATGCAAAAACTCCTTGAATGCTTTGACCACCACCCTGGAAAATATGGTTGGTGCATTCTTCAATCTGAAAGGCATCACTATATATTGGTAGGAACCCCATTATGTTGCAAATGTGTTCTTATGGCGATCTTCCTTGGAAATCCTGATCTAGTGATAACCTGAAAATCCATCAGTAAAGTAATATACCTCATGTTCTCCTACATTATCTAACACTTCATCTATAAACAATGTAGGTAATGGGTCATGAAAACATGCATCATCCAGCTTCCTGAGGTCTACAGAGATCCTGATCTCTCCTGTCTTCTTATATAGTACCACCATAGGACTAATCCATTCTGACTCTTCAACAGGTTCTATGATTCCTTCTTCCAGCATTCGGTCTAGTTCAATCTTAACTTTTTCCTTATATTTGGGATTCAATCTATAGGGTCTCTTCTTAACTGGCCTTGTATCTAATTTCAAAGGGATCTTCATCTCTCCCATGGGCCCTTTTATGCCCTTTATATCAGTGAACTTGGTTGGGAAGAAGTCCTAATATTCATGCAGTAATTCTGTGATCTTATCAATGGTGGCATCATCCTAGTAATCCCCAACATAAGAAATCTTAGGTGCTTGCTCTGTTCCAATATTAACGTTCTTGATTTTGATCGGTTTTCCAATGAAAGGTAGTTTGACTCCTGGTCCTTCTACGTATCTTTGTCCTTCTATTTATGTGATGTTCACATTCCTAGGGTCATCGTCCTTATCGGCATTGATATTGTAACATCCTTGCAGTTTTTGAAGAGGTGCAGTCCATTCATCCTCTTCTTTCTCCACAGGGAGGCTAGGTACCTCCTCAAAGAATTTATGTTTAACAACTTGTAGAGCTTGATCTACTGAAAGGTACTGGCTATCAAATGAAAATGTAGCTATAAATTTCTGAGTCATACCATACCAATCTGAAGTGGTGAGGCACAATTCTACTTGAAGATACCAATTTATAGGCGGTGTGTCCAATGTGTTGATGAATTTATGCACCCACTGTTCTTGAGGAATGCTTCTCTAGGCCTCCTCACAACCTCTCACATGGTCCTGCGAACAAATTTGACGTGTGTATCGAACTTTGCATCCTTCGACTTGTTATGAAAATCATGTTGTCATCAAAGTGTGACATTGCATCTAGTCCACGATGTTCCTTTTATGTGTCCCCCACCATCTTGTTGGAGTAGCTTTCAAAGCCTCGTCTAGTGCCAACAATCTCTATTGTATTGGTACAAATTCTTCAAATTCTAGTAAGAAAGTTTCTAAATGATTTAAACCATCAAATGTGGGTAAGTTAGTCACTTTTGTGCCAATCCAACGAACTTCCTTTGTCAATATGGCACATCTCCATGAAGAAACTTCATAAAAAAAAATCTGCCAGTTCTCCAGTGCTTCTTCTGAGTCTGATGAACATGCATTGTCACTTTGCCAGCTCAAATTCCCATCTGTTGTAGGGTTAATGTAATCATGTTGTCTTGTTGTCAATTTATATATATTCTCTAGCTCATATGTGTGGTCTTCTTCTATGATAGGTTCTATGTATCTTCAACCTTCATCAGGATCCAGAGGTGCAATGACCCTAATGCCATCACCTTCAAATGTCATTCTTATTTTCTTTAATTCAACACAAATGTAATTGTTGAAAGCCCAATCGATTCCTAATAGCGCATGATAAGGATAGCTATCATCAACTATCTCAATCACGTCAAAGTCCACACACGTTCTTACTCCATTGATGTCCACAAGGACATGTTACAGCCTACCAAAGGGGCTCACTACCTACTAATTAGCCACCCTAAGCCTGATATGGGAATAAATCAACTTAGGTTTTCCCATCAGTGCCCAGGTATGCTTCATCATAACATTGACCTCCGACCCTAAGTCGAGGACCACATAATCTATATCATAGTCTCCAATTTGAGAATTAAGGTGTAGTTCCTTATTTTTCCTTCTCTTTTTGGAAAGTTGATGTACTTATTTATTTAGTAGAGGGTCTACCCTTCCTATCTCATACTGTTTGATCAAATTTTGTATTTCTTGTATGGATTTTTCATCCTTAATCAAAGTAATGAAAGTAAATAAGAATTCCATAAGTCTTCTTACCTCTTTTCCTTCTCTGAGCGAAGCAGATTGATCAAAGGCCAGGGGCATTCCACATTATCTCACTTCTGGTTGTGACTTTGATGAAGAAGCCTGATCTCTTCCAAACTCTTTTCTTACCTCTTCAAATGTCTTATTCTCTTTCTTTGTATCAAACTCATGTGTCTTCTCCTCATCTCTTCTAACTCTTGATTCTTCTGTAATATTCCCTGGAGTCACCCTGTCTTCTCCTATAGCAGTGCCTCCTCTAGTGATAACGATGAATCTAGGATCCACTTTGAGAGGTTCTATTGATATTAGTTTTACTTGTTGGTTCCCTCCTCATCTTTCCTAAAGTTTGGCTAACAACGCAGGACAATCTTCTATGACATGTTCAAATGAGTTGCAGTAACTGAAAGTGGTACAAGGGTTCTGACAGTGCCTTTCCAAGTGACCTGGTTGTGCTCAGTTATAACAAATGATCTATCCTTGACCTCGACCCATGCCTCCTCCTCGTCCTCTTCCTATGAATCCACCTCGAGGGTTGAATTTTCCTCTTTCTGGGGAGTTAAACTGTGTAGTATTTCCTTCTTGTTGTACTTCGCCTTGAATTCTATATGTGTCTCTTGATATTTCATGCAAGAGGTCATAAGCCCTACAATATTTCTCATCATGCCCCACAGATTTACATAATTTGCATTAAATATTGGTAGGTGTCTAGACATATTTTTGCATGTAATAACATTCTCCAGGACGATGTCTATTTCTATATACCTCGCACCAAGGTAGAGTAACCTGCTTCAAAGGGATCGAGGCTCTTGAAGCCAAGTACTCATGAAATGGAGAATAGTGATCTTTATCATGACCTTCTAATTTGCATATGATACACCAAATAGCTTCTCTTTTATATTTTCCCTTATCCTTATTCATATCTTCGACTTGTAATGATAAGCTAGTTAGCTGACCCAAAATTTGACTCATACCTGAGGTGAACTCTCCCATAGGGGTTGATTCTAGTTTTATGGATATCTCCAGTGCCTCAGCTTGTGAAGTGATCTTCTGTTGCATCAAAGGGAATCTGATGTGTGGTAAGAGGGTAGCAATGAACCATTCTTTATTTTGTTCATCTAGAATCAGAAAACTCAAATGGCCTATCAAGGTCTTAAACCTATGATCAAACTCCCAAACAATTTCATCTACTTTCTTATTAATTTATTTCAACTCTGTGATGCACTGCGACTCCAACTTGGGTTTCTTGAATTCTAAAATCAACGCAGTCTTGATCTCATTCAACCGTTTCAGCTAGACAACTCCTTGGATGAACTTCATGTACTAGCTCAATGCACGATCTCTCAGGGTAGTACTAAATTGAGCTCTCTTAATAGCTTCATCGATGACATTATTAATACTCCATACAGCTTTTTATAAGAACCAATGTTGATCAGGATCTTCAGATCCATCTTCCCTAAAGGTGGTTAACCTCTTCTCATCTTCCATAGATCTTCCTAGGGTTCCTAACTGAGTATGCATTGAACCACTTGTACCAGTGCTCTGAGTGTTCTGATAACTTAGGTTACTCTGGTTACTTAATGTTGTTAAAACAACAGGAGGCATAATAGCAATTACTTCAACAGTCTGCACGGTCCCTAAAGTTTCTGACACTTCTCAACGAGGTTCTTCAGTCTTCCCTTCTTCTTCCCTAGTGGACTCCGAATGTTCCTCGTTCAGTACCTCTTATTCTCCCGACAATGGAACCATTTGTTGGCACAGGGGAAGACCTAGGATTCGGCAACACCTACAAAGCAGATTTAGTCTCACCCGAAGTAGCTATAGGGGGTTGCAGGACACAGATGTCTACAACCAGAGGAAATGCAAATTGGGTCCAGGCAAACACTCTCACACATATCTATCTATTCTTTATTTTTCTTAAGCCTACTACGCAAAATATATCTCAGATCTAACACAATATTGCAATAACAGTATATCAGAGATCAGAAGAACACAACATCAATCACACACAACAATAGGATATACGTGGTTCACCCTCTCCCTAGGGCTACATCCACATAACTGCGCTTATAATATATTGTATGAAAGAATACATCTCTATCTGCACTTAGCTTGCAGATCTCTCTCTTTCTTTCTCTTCTCCTCTCTTCCCTTCCTGTGCTCCCAACTACAGGGTTGATCTTCACACCTAGCTAAAGATCTTACAATATGGGAATTCTCTCTCTCTCACAACACTTCTCTCTCACGGAAAATAAACCCACAACAACAACCCTATCCCAGGTCCTCTAAACCTTTATTTATACATTACAATAGATCACTAACAACCTTAGGACAAAACCTAGGTGTCAAAACCCTAAATACCAAAACCCTAGGTGTCTAAAACCCTAGCTCAACTTGACCCGCGTTTTTAGGGCTTCGACAACTTGTCTTTCCTTCTTTCTTGTGAGGTGCTCCAAAGCATCCATTGGTGGGTTTTTCCGCTTGTTGATTCGCCCACGATCCATCTTCCTTGTTGATCTGTCTTCCTTGATCTCCCCGTCCAACAAATTGCTTTCTCTTACTTATCTCTATCTTTTCTGCTCTTTTGGCCACTTCGACCCAATCTCAGTCAACTTGTCTTCTGCGCAGTTCACACTTCACGCTTCTTCCCTTAATATTCTCAACCTTCCACAACCAAGGGCCAAAATTTAGTTACCATAATAGATCAACAATGGACTTTGTATGTAAAATAAATTATATAAATATCATTAATATGAATTACAAGGTTTTATGAAGAATAGTGAAGGACACCAATCCTTTTTAGATCACCAACTATAGAAAACAAAAATATCCTTCTTCAGGGCACCAACCATAGGAAGCACCAATTCCCTTTCTTTTAGGGCACCAACCCTAGGAAGCACCAACTCCCTTGTTTTTAGGTCACCAACCCTAAGAATCAATAACTCCCTTATATTTAGGGCACCAACCCTAGGAAGCACCAGCTCCCTTATCTTTAAGGCACCAACCCTAGGAAGCACCAACTCCCTTAATTTACACTTTACTTAGTACGGATATTAATCCTTTCGTGCTCCTCCCTTCCACCCTCGCTACATAAGTATCATATTTTCCTCCTTTTGGACTTTGCTTCTGTTTTGATCTTCTGATATGGACTACAGAGACACTTCTTCTTCACCATTCTTACTTTATTATATAGTCTCCCAATTGGTTTGAGATATGAAGTATTGTGTCCATTTTTTTGAATCATCGCACCTCTTCATTTATATTAACAATAATAATGTGTTTTTTTATCCATTATTATTCAAACATTATTGTGAAGGATTTTTAATTTAGCGAGAGTATTTTTCATACATCGATCACTGACATGGATTGATTTTGTTTTTAACTCGATCCTATGCCTCTTTATTTCATTCTCAATTTCCGTTGATTAGATCTAATATTTTTTATTAGCTCTATAATTCATAGCCTGTATTGAATTACTTAATATAAATCAGGACAAAGTCCATATCCTATCTGGTTTAATGTTCATTCTTGACCGAGATAAATTTTTCATTTTGTGTGTTAAATTTCGCACATAAAACTATTCAGGACCTTTATTCCATATGACCATAGGTGGTGACAAGGCTCTAAGAAAAAAAAGTGTTTAATCACTTATCAATATCAATGGTCACGTTTTAATTGCACTTTGAGATGGACGACTTCCATTACTTCTGAACTTTGTCCTTTGGGACTTCCAACCTTTGTAATCATTCAACCTTCTGGAGTGCATTTCGTTAAAGTAGATTGGACAGTCGATCTTTGATCTTCTGTTATATGGATGATCCTATCTTGTCCATAGGTTTCAAAAAAATCAATGGCCAAGACTTAATCTGTAGTTGAATGGATGGTTCTTGTTCTCTTCAGGATTTCGTATTTTCGGGAATCAAAATTTTTTGATCTTTCAATTCCTCCAAAGAATATTCTGTCAGAGTGCATACTAGCATTTCCCTAATTAATACCCCTCACATGTTCAAGATCTATAACCATGCGCTTAGGCACAAAGGAGCTCTCATTCTTCAGGTATTTATCTATTCGTGACTTTGGGACTTCATGATACTCGAGATATGAGGTATTTCAATCCCTCATAATATTTACCTACCGAATAAGTCACAGAATGGAGGTGATTGCTTACTGTCGGTCAATGGTCCATTATTACCTTGTTATATTGGATTAATACAATGACTGAAAAATATTCCTGATAATCAGAAATTAACGACCAACGTTAATTCATGACTTTGGCCTTCTATGCTTTGGGCAGTTGCTCGTATGAGAAATTGGTTTCCCCCGAAGGACATACTCCTGGAGTGATGTAGCTTGATGATGTCACTGTTGATGTGGAATTGTCTAAGTGGCTACCATGTGTCACTTAGATTTTTGAATTACGTATACCTAAAATGCCAACTAGACCTTGACACTTGTCACCATCTGATTGTGCCATATTTCCTTGTTGATGTGGTCTTGATTTCGTGGACTATGATGGCATGGTCTCTTAATGTATGTGCCACATGTATTACTCTATGAATTTGGAGTTCCGACCTTCGGGTGAACTTACATATTTTAAACCATTTTTCTCCAAAGTAGTTAATGTTGAAATTGACCATCATTAGATGCACCTATCCTCATCCAACAGTCACCATGCATTTCCCATATCTTATGGCCCTCATTCATTTCAGGAATTCGGGGCTCTGACCTTCGGGTAATTTTACATGTTCTAGACTCCTTTCTGTCGGAGTGGTCAGCATTGGAGTTGACCACCTTCTGATTTGACGGTTCAACTTTTCATTCCAGATCGACAGTTGAAGGTAGTTCATTTAATCTGAGATTCTGAGATATTTGTGGCTTACACTGTCCTTCCACTAAACTAGATCGGATGGTCAAGAATTCATCTAAAGTCCCTCCTTGATCTAATGAATGGAAGAATTTCATGAGTTTGTTTCTTTACTTTATCTCCAATGACTCAAAAATTACGTTATCCTTCCACTTGGATTTAATAAGTGGTTCTTGTTAGCTTCAGAAGTCACTACCGGATTGCAGTAGGAGCAGATCCCAATGCCCATCAGTTTTATGTCATGAATAATTTAATGGGGGTGGTCGAATGGATAGAGACCCAGGAAGATATTGCTTTAACTCAGAAAACTAGGCCTGGCATGCAAGAACAGGTGAGGTCTTGATCTAACTTTCGTCAGTAGGTTGATTATAAAACGAGAAGAGGGAAGACTTGGTAGGAGAAGTGAATACGACTTCTTTGGGCATCAGATCTTCTAGCATATTGAGAAAGAAAAACTCAAAAGACAAGATCCTCTTGGTTCATAGTTTCAGGGGACTGAAAGGTGACTTGACTGGATCCTTCAATTCCAAGTCATTTAGCGTTGGTAAAATACAAGAGCTAATTAGAAACAATGCGACTATCAAAGTGATCAAACATACATCATCCTATAATAGTGCAACTCGAATGGATCCTCCAATTCCGAGCTGTTCTAAAACAGTGTTAACAGAGAGATGGAAAGAGGCTGACATTCATTAGACAAGAAGTCTCAAGCGCCAATACATAACCAGAGCAACCAGTGATTCATCAAAACTTTACAATTGGGAGCCTAGCTCAACCATCGACCCTTACAAAAATGACAAAAATGCCTACATATACTTAGATAGGCTCGGATGCCTGAGACATGATCACGTCTGGAGTTAAATGCTTGATGTTGAGGAGCTTCTCTGTTAGGCTGCACATGCAGACATTGGGCAAACTGCCCAGGTAGTCTTTTGTAAACACAATCTTTAGCAGAAATAATATGACAGTCACCTCTGCACTTGTCCTTTCCTAGATTTCCATTTATGGGAGGAGACGATGTCTCATATACCTTCCACATTTTCATTAACTGCTTCATCGAGATCTGAAAGTCCTTGGTCAACTCTGCATCTAGGGTTGTGGAATATTGTCATTGGCTGTCTGTTGCTTCGTTGGAATGCTTATAAGAGGACCCGCCGATGAGCATGGACGAGGATCTGATGAGGGAGGTGAAGCGAGAGATGACCATGTGGACAGATATGATGGATGGAAGGTGACTGGGAGAGTGAGGACAATTTCTTAGGTGGAGGTGACAAGGGAGACAGGCAACAGAAGGTGAAAGGTGGGGGAAATCGTAAGGAGCGGTGTTGACTCAACAACAGGGAGAGGGGATATGACATAAGAGGAGGTGATGTGGAGCGTAGGACACGTGGAAGGATAGGAACGAAAAGCAGGCTTGAGAGGCAGGTGTCAGGATAGTGGGGGGCCCGCGTGGGAACTGGTTAATTCTAGACCCCCTCCCCCCCTTGCGTTAAAGGAAAAAGAGCAAGGGGGGTCCAGAATTGGATCTACATTGTAGATCTGGGTGTGCAAATTCTGGCCACCCAGATCTGAGCACCTTTTAGAGCTAATTCCAGACCCCCCCCCCATCATTAAAGGAAGAACGGTGGGGGGGTCCGAAATGGGACCTGGGCCGTAGATCTGGGCACGCAAATTCTGGTCACCCAGATCTGAGCGCCTTTTAGAGCTAATTTCGGACACCCCCCCCGTTAAAGGAAGAACGGTGGGGGGGGGGGTCTGAAATGAAACCTGAGCCGTATATTTGGGCACACAAATTCTGGTTGCCCAGATCTGAGTGCTTTTTTAGAAAAAATTTACCCGCTCAAAACTTAGCACAAGTGGATTTTTCACCCTTTTCTTCCTCCCCTTTTGCCAATGAAGGGAAATTCATGAGGAACCACACCATTACCAGAATTAGTGATAACAGTTCTAACTTATCTGATGGTTTCAATTACTCCAAAATTTTTAATGGACGATTATATTTCCATGATCCTTCACACTATATTCTTGTGTGTAGGCTCTGCCTTTTGTGTGATCTAAAGGTTGAGGATTATTAATCCCAATCTAATGGTTGGGATTTAATTTCTCCCATGTTCTGGCTTCATCTCAATCTGACGGTCCTAGATTGTCCTGAAAACTTCATCAACGAACAAAATTCCTCATAAATTCTTTTGGAGTTTTATTGTGGGGATTTCAATCCTGATAGTGTTTATACAATGTGCTTTCCCTTATGAGCTTTGATTAATATTATTTTGCACCTTGTTTGACATCAATGACAATATCATGCCACTGTTTCCAACACATGTCATCCACATACAATACTAAATAAATCAAATGATCACCAATTAATTTAAAATACACACAGTGATCCTCATTGATTCTTGTGAAGCCAAGTCCCAACATATAAGTATCAATTTTTTTATACCACATCCTTGGTGATTGTTTTAAACCATATAGGGACTTTTTCAGCTTGAATAACAACTCCTTCTTTCCCTTCACAAAAAAACCTTATGGTTGTTTCATATATATTTCTTCTTCCAGATCCCCATGTAGGAATGTTGTATTCACATCCATATGTTCTACTTCAAAATCAAATGTAGGAGCAATAGATAAAAGAAATCTAATAGAATTTAACTTGGCAACAGGAGAAAAAATCTCACCAAAATCAATTCCCGCAACCTGGGAATAACCCTTTGCTACTAACTGAGCTTTGTATTTCTCCACTTTGCCTTCTACATTCAACTTCTTTTTAAATACCCATTTGTTGCCAATGGGATTTCTTCCAGTCGACAACTCCACTAAATCCCAAGCCTCATTCTTATCCAAGGCTGCCATTTCTTCATCCATGGAATCTTTCCGCATTTTTCCATCCTCTGAACCCACTGCTTCCCTGACAGTTCTAGGATCATCATCAGTAATAGACAAATAAAATTTTGAAAGGAAATCAGATGGAGTATACATTTCCAGTTTCATTCTTTCTCAAAATGATCTCCTCAACACTAGAGTATGAGGATATTCCTATATACACAATGTTCACAGAAATCAAAATCTAGAGAGCAATTAGACATACCTTCAACCATACCTTTACCATGTGTTAGCACAATTGTTTGACTTGTTAAAATTTGTTATCTTTCGTCAATTTTGTGTTGTTTTGAAGTAAATTTATCGATGTCATAAACCTCCAATTCCTTTATCATTTTTGTCAAACCCGTGAAATTCCTATGTCCAATTTTGTCAAAATTCCAACTTTTTGTGTCAAGGTTCATTACAGTCTCCCATATGTCTATGTTCGCAATTTCTTGGCTTTAAAAAAAATTAAAATAGCTCTTTCCCTTGTTAATGCCAATTTTCTTGCTTCTTATATTTTAGGTCGAACTTTGTCACATCCCTGTCATGTCAAAATTTTTAGAGTAACATATTTTCTTATATATTCTTGCTATCTCATAAGCCAACATCAATCATATTTCTATTTCCTCTTACCATTACAAAATAAAAGGGAGTTTTTAATTATTTTTAAATAAAAAATATAAATCCTTTTTAGTTTTCTTTTAGTTTTCTTTATCCATTAGTTATTTTATTATTATTATTTTATTATTATTTGGCAAAAGGTAAAATTGATTAAGATTTGGATAACAAGTCAAACAAAGGTATATATATATATATATATATATATATATAGGCGTTGATACCATATCTAGTTCTATGATATATTTCCACATATAAAAAACCTTTCCTCCAAGTCTTAATAACCTTGAAGAGCCAGAAAAACCAAAGTACGCCCATGTATTGAAGCTCACGAGTTATTATTGTGCACCACGCATTAACAGTAATCCTATAGTCTGATCTATATGAACACATAAATAATTTTAAATATTATACATGTGGGATATATATCCTTGGAAAACAGAAGGCATGTTTTTCATTGAGTGCTTGATTGTAAGGAAAAATGTTGTGCTTTTACATATCTCATAGATTATGGTGTTTAATTTTTTTGGAAACCATTGGATGCAAAGTATTATGAAACACTCGATTCATTGCCAGCAGTTCACCAAATGAAATGGGACAAGTGAATTTTTGATGAAGAATTGATGGTTAAAGTGCACAAGAGAAATCCCATGAGAGAGTATGCAGTTATAAGTTTGGCGCCAACGCTATGTATAGATGTCAACACAAAGCACACATAAAAGGCCAAGGTGGAAGGAGAAATGATCAGAAAGGTTCAATATTACACACTAGAATGAAGTATCTAGAAAGTACAAATAACCTTCCTTAGATGCGTGCAGTTTTGTGGATAGATGGTAATTGAGATAATTGATGTTAAATGGACATTTACATCAAAATATTCTTGTTCATTACTAGTAATTCCACCTCAAACATTGACAATTTGGCTTCTTCTCTTTGAATATAGCATTATGGTTGAAATTGTTTGAACATAATCCATTTGATGCTCGGGATGTTATAGGATTTGGTATTTTGAATGATATATTTTCTCGATTTTGAACTTTTTTACTTAGTTTCAAATCTGATTGGATTCCAGCAGAAAATTCAAGAGCACATTTTGTGACACACGAAGTTATTAGTATAGGTCTCGATTATGGTTCTTCCTTTCTCATAGATGGGCATGACATGGGAATGCATCAAGGAGTTGGATGAATGTAATGTCCCCACTTTGGGACATCATCACAGGGCAGAGATTTATGATGACCAGAGTAGCTAGATGGGTGCTAGAGCGAGTACAAGGGTATTTGAGAGGCATTGTGGGGTCCAACTTGCATTGATGATCATATTCCTTCATTATGAGCCCTTTCGCATAGGTTGGCTTTGGTTTCATTGCATTCCGACGATTTCCATGATTTTGACTATTTTGAGCTATAAGTCAATGGAATTCACTGAAGAGGTCATTTTGGGCACATTACTTGGAGGAACCTTTCAGTGTAATAGCTCATTGGAATCGGGAGGAGCAACACTACAGGATGGGATGGCTAGAAGTGACTTTCAGTGTGGCCAGGGAAGCCACAAGGATAGATAAGGAGCTTTTCAAAGGTAAAAAGGTTAATTAATTAATTAAAGTGATTTAATTAATTAATTAAATATTAATAAAATGAAAGTCACTTTGGAGGGACAAGGTGAGCCAAAAATTATA
>ML784690.1:695954-709748 GCA_009831015.1 Picea engelmannii | reverse complement strand
TACTCACTCTCCAACTAAGAGCATTAATTACAAGATCCACAATTGTAGGATCTAATTACAAAGAAGGAAAAAACAAGATCCTTAAAAGTAGGATCTTCAACCATCTTAGGCTCAAAAATGGAAAAGTCTCAAAACCACCCAAATACTTTCCAACCATGCCCTTGATTCTCTCAACCTACAATTGAGAAACATGGCAAATTGGTGTGAGGTGGTTTCTCACATGAAAACCAATTTCCATAATTAATAAATGAATAATATGTGAGACAAATTTTCTCTCACAAATATTAATCATTTTAATTACAAGTGAATAATAATAATGTATGAGTTATTAAAGCTCATAAAATGCATAATTAAATCCATGAGCACTTCATAAAAGCATTAATCAAACTAATATGAAAAATGCATGAAGTATTTTTCCCACAAATGCATAATTAAATGCTTGAGAAATAAAACTCAAGAAAGCATCATTTTAATCCACTTAAACACTTTTGTCACCACCTTAAAATCAACATGGCGCAAATTAAGAAGTTTTTTCACGTGCGAAGATCCATTCGGATCAGTTTCTTTCCTGGGATTGTCCTCTTGCAAAAAATGCATCTGTTCTCTGTCCTTCCATGTTATTTTGTCTCATCTCCTTTGAAAACAAGGATGAGACCACTTCATCAAACTTCAAGGTAGTTATATTACTACCTATGGCCACAACCAGACTATCCCATGATTCTAGTAAAGATCGCAGTAAACCAATACACTTATCTTCATATGAAAGTATAATCTCAACAGATACTAACTAACTTACCATGGTATCGAAGGCGTTCGAATGCTCTTCCACCGAGTCTCCATCTCTCATCCTCGGGTTATAACACTTCTTTCTCAGGAATAGTTTATTTACTAGGGACTTAGATCGATACAACTTCCCCAAATTGTCCCATAAAACCTTAGTTTTATCTTCCTCTGACACATTCAGTAATATTGAATCCGAGAGACACGATCGGATTGTTCTCTTCACCTTCCAATCCAAATTTTTCCAATCATTTGTTGAAGTTCCTGTAGGTGCAGTACCTAGATCGATCGCAATCCACTGATCATTTTCCACCAACAAATCTTCCATATTGAGCTTCCATAACTCAAATGTTTTCCCATTAAACTTCTCAATCTCCATTTTCGAATTGCTTTCCATTTCTCTTCACCTGAAGAATAAATATCCCGGATCTCCACTGTAACAAGGCTTATCACAGTCCCAAGCCAAACTCTTGACCACAAAGGCATCCCATTGAAGCCAATAATTGCTATGATACCAAATGTGCATTTTAACCTAGTACAATAATTTACTGCAAACATATTTTTAGTAAAAAAATAGAAAATATACAATGGTAAATACACACATTACATGGATATTTTTCTCTTAGAAACCCAAACCGGGAAAACTAACATATTCTATATTCATTCATATCATATATTGTTTACAATAAAGAATACATATAGGATCCATTTGAATCCAAAACCCTAACCCAATTACCCGGATTATTCAACAACTCTAATTCCTTAACCGGAAATTGAAAACCACTAGCAAAAAACCATGTGTTGTAAATCCACCCAACAATGGACACAAAAATCGAGGAAACACGAAAAATGAGGCAAAAAAGGTAAGACAATTTCCTCCTGCAACCCCCGAAGGGGGGCCCTGGCAACCCCCCCTCAAACCCCCTCACCTTCCTGGCGCAACATAGAAGACACTAGAGTTATTTATGAAAATAATATAACACATGCCCAACATATAGCCCCAAGGGATAGCTAAGTTGGTTCAACCTTTTATGGTAAGGCATAATTCTAAGGGATTTCATGGGGTCCATTCTCACAAAGTACTATGGAATGACAAAATACTATTGTGATTGGTAGTTAATACTTCCCTCCATATGGAAAATTGGGGAAGAGGGGGGAAGTATGCAAGGTGTTGAAGAGATATTATCTTCCTAATTTGGAATGCTTAAGTGGAAGAGGAAAAGTGGAATTTTTTGATATAGAAAATAAAATAAAATAAGTCCATGCATATAGTAATGATTCTATTGACATATATAAATACATATTCTCACTCATTTATCATGCCATCTTACTATCATCCTTACCTACTATTACATACACATTTGACCCTATATATACCCCCATTAGGGCAATGAATTATTCATATACGGATATGCACTAGTAATGAAGTTAACCACCTTAGTCCCACACATGGTTTCAATATTATAGATGTGTTGTCTACTTTGGATACTCAACAATATACACTAGATGAAATTCCCTTCATTCCAAGGATGGTACCCAAGTTCGCTTTTGGTAACTTAACCTGGTGGGGATGTTGAATGAATCCCATAGTTTCCATAGAGGCAACCATCACAAGAAATTAACCCCATGAGCTCCTACTTGTAATTCAAAACACAACTGCTTGAGCTATAAAGTGGACTAAACTTGAGAATTGATTATTAGAAATCGGTTATCATTAGAATAAATGAATTTGGTAGTTTAAGGGTTAGTGGATTAAGAGATATTGGTTAGAGGCTTACATATCAATGGTTGGTGATTAGGAGTTGGTGCATTAATAGATTTGTGGATTTAGTGGTTAGGATTAGTGTGATAGTAGGTTAGGGTTTAAGGGGTCAATGCCATGGTTAGAGGATTGGTGTTTAATGTGTTAGTGTGTTAGATGGTTAGTTGGTTAGTTAGTTAGGGGTTAGTGTTTAGTCATCTATAGCATTAGTTTTAGTCGAATAGTGTGCTAGTGATTTATATGGTTAGTTGATTAGTGGGTTAGTACATTAGTGAGTTAGTCAATTTGTAAGTTAGTTTCTTAGTTGGTTAATGGATTAATAGTTTGTGTATTAGTCAATTTTGTAGTTATACAATTAGTTATTTAGTGGATTAGTAGGATAGTGTGCTAGTGTTTTAGTTATAGTTTGAAAATGTTATTTGTAAGTCATGTACCTTAAGTTATTATCTTGGAGAATGTATTTATAAGTAATACTATAATATAAATAAGGACATATTTATAGATTAGAAGTCTTGACATATTTATGCTTAACTAATTGGATTCTAGAATAATAATTGAGTAAAAGAACACCATCCAAGTAAATATAATAGATGGACATGTATTTCAGTTCTAAGACACAAATGGCACTCTCATTAGGTTTGACGTTGTTTCCCTCTTCACTAAAATTCCTATCGATGGAGCTATGGAGGTTATCAATGAGATAACTGACCAAGATACTCCTAAGTTAATTGAGATTTTCTTTAGATCCACATTTTTTAGCTTCCAAGGCGATATATATGAACAAACTTGTGGGGTAGCCATGGGATCCCCCCCTCTTAGATTGTAGATATTTTTTTCATGGAGGATCTTGAAAGTAAAGTGCTCATTTCTTCTCCCTTTCAACCCAAACTATGGAAAACATTTGTGGATGCCACTTTTATTATCTTTCCCCATGGTCATGATAGATTAGATGAGTTTTCCAGCCACCTTAATAGACAATATGAGAACATAAAATTCACCATGGAGGTTGAATTTGAAAATAGCCTACCTTTCTCGGACATATGTGTTACAAAAAGGCTAGATGGATACATGGCCGAACAATTTTATAGGAAGAAAACCCATACTCAGAAATACCTCCATGCCGAGTCACATCATCACCCTACACAGAATTAGAAGTTGTCAACACTCTAGACACCTAATCTCCAGGAATCTCAGATAAAGATCACTTCAAGGAACAAAAAACCCATCTCCTCAAGTTATTCAAGGAAAATGGTTATAAGAAACATCAGTGGATCAATGCCTTATGGAATGCTAGTAAGGGGCCCAAAACTAAGGAACACACTAATATTGATATTTCCAAAGTTTTCTTGCTCTATATTCAAGGGACAACATACATGATTGCTAGAATTTGGGAATGAAAAATATTGGGGAAACTTTCAAACCTCTCAACACTATTAGAAACTCCCTTAGATCCATTAAATACCCTGTGAAGCCCATTGATCAGAAAGGTGTCTACCTGATCCCTTTATCCTATGAAAAACAATGCATAGGAGAAACTCATTTTTCCTTTAGGATTAGAATCTAGGAACATGTCATTGATGTTAAGCATAATCAAACTTGTCCATTTGCTCTTGTTGAACACTCAGACAAAAAAAAACATCATATTTTCCTTGAGGGTGCGAAAATCCTAGAAAAGGTGGATCACTATCACAATTAGAAATTTAGGGAAGCCATCAAAATTGAAAATCAAATGAACAACCTCAATAGAGATGATGGTTGGAAGGATCCCAACTCTATCTTCCAAGTTTGACTTTAGGTAATGTTCTCTTTTTGTCTACTTTTATTTCTTTGTCTTGTTTATTTTTAATATTTTTATTATATTATATTTCTTATTTTATATTAAAACTTTCAAAGTACACTATAATACCTACAAATATTTTAATATAATACATTTTAATTTACCTAACAATAAATTTAATCATAATCATTAAAAAAAATCATTTTTTTGAACTTACAAAGATATATATTATCAATCCATTTTTAATTTAATCCTAAAATCTTTCATTAAATAACTATTATAATATAAACATGTATTCTTTTCATAAACCCTTATAAAATCATTAGGTTTTTCCATTGCTAGTTTATCCTCATGTGTTGGCTCTAAACACTCTAAACAATAGTCTAAAAAACATTAACTTGATTCATATTAATTTACTCCTATTGATCATATTTTCTCTTGATGATGGACCGTGTTTGTCTAGTCCGAAACATCGATTTATAAATTGTTGTGGTGAATCCAAAAGAACATCACCAAGATGGACATGTCTTGGATTGTAACATATTGTCATAAAATGATGAAATAATTTAAGAGTTGTTTTTTTCTCCATGCACTAGGGTTTGTTAATATAACTCTTGTGTGTTGGTAAATTATTTTTTATTGTTACTAATATTTCTTTTGTTAAGTTATTATTTCTCTATGGTATTACGCCATGTGATATTTATGATCATGAATGGAAATAATAAATTTATATTAACATTTTTTATTAAATTTGTTGAAATATTTTATTATACTAATGGTAAGTGTTCTCCTTAGTGGTTTCCAGCATGTCATGGGTTATTAGGCAAATTTTGAGTTAAAAAACAGACCTCAAAATAAAAAAATGTACGATCAAAATCATCTTTACAAGAACTATTAAAATTCAAAATGATGATGTCAAGCATAAGGGTAAATATTTTTTAGGGAAAGGTAGAAAACTACTTTTTTAAATTATATTTTCAACTTATCTCCTTATAGGTCTACTCGAATTCCAAGAGTAGGCACTCATTGGATTCGCAATTAAATTCTACATCCAATGAGCACCCACTTTGCATAATTTTGATACACCCATAGTGAGATAAACTAGAAATGCATGAAAACCATATTTCTTGTAGAGTCGGTACTCCTTGGATGTAGAATTTAATTTTACATCTAATGAGTTCCTACACTTGACATTTGAGTAAACCTATAATGGGATAAATAAAAAATATGATTAAAAACATAGTTCTCTTTCTTTCGCTTTGAAAATTCACAACTCTAATTTTATTATTTTAACTATTATTTTATTATTTTCCTTAGAATGCCCATTTTAGATCTCAAATTTCCCCTAATGGTTGGTCACTAAATAAATTTCCAACATTTTGGAGAAAAATCTTATTGAACTCATATACATTTTTGTTATTTTGTGACATGTTATGTTCTGAACTCACTATAAGTTAATTTTGGGTTAATGAAAAGGATAATAATAGGAGGCTAGATAAGACGGTCAATTGTCACAAGATATCCTACATTTGAGCATAAATTATAAGGGATACCTCTATGATGAGATTGAGATTAAAAAAGATATAAAAATGTGGAAATGATTATCAAAGGTAAGTAAAATATGTATGGTATACTTCCTTGTTTTGCCTTATTATATATACATTTAGGTATAAGAGACTATATGGGTCACATGGAGAAAAATTCCCCATTTCGACAATGACTGAATCTGAAATGTGACAGGGGTAAGATAAGTTGGTTAAGTGTTGGGCGAAGGCCCAACTTTGGGAAAAGCATGAAGTGGAAAGAGAAGACAACTATAACGAAAAGAAGCAGATGTAAAGGAATCATGTGAGGCATGCATGCAAAGGAGACCTAACTATGTTAGGGTTAGGATTTTTGCATAATATTGTAATGGCTGGTAAGCCAAGAGTATGTATAAGTAGCACCTAGGAGGTCTAGATGAGAGAGGCAGAGAGAGAAAGAGAGACAAAGAAGAATGAGAAATACTATAACTACAACCTTTTTGTAAGTTGATGAGTTAAAGAAGAGTCTAGCAACTCGATCCCGATGGTTAGATCACAGGTTGAGGAGCTTGGTGTGATCTAGTCAGATGCACAGGGATCGTGAATCATGTTGACATTGCAATATCCAAGACTGTAAACACGTGTTGCATGATCTATTGTTGAGACATAATAAAATAGCTTGAGAGACAAATCTTTATGAACGTATCCTTGGAGGGGGTGCACCACGGTAAAACTTTTGTTATGTGATTGAATGTTATGCATCTCCATTGTTGTCAATGATTAAATGCTAGATGGATGAATGAAGGAACTAGTTAGATATGATATTCCACATGCATGAGTAAGAGTGATTGATTAATTGACATGTTAAGACTAAATAAATGAATATTACAAGGTACAAATACAAATCCCCACTCATCCCTAGGCTACAAGCATCTGCGCATTGCAGCCACCCATAGAACTATCTCGGGTGAGACTACACAATGCACCCTGTGTACTGCGTCGCCTTCTAGTTTACCATGAGGGCCGATAGCTTTAGAGGAATTTTGTTGGGAGATTGTCAAATATGAACCTGGGTCAACTTATGAAATTAAGGTGATATCAGAGTAGATAGAGTAGCATAAGACCAACAAAGGGTTAACTAACAAATGGTTTCGTTGTCAGTTGGAACAGAATGGGATTGAGTGATTAAGATATGTTGAAGAAGCGTAAAAGAATATCAGACCTGGCAACATAAACATGAGAATATAAAAGGGGATGTTGAGACTGTGGAACCCAACGAAGGCAGAGATTGAGAGCTAGTTGAAAAAAAGGAGATGGATTTTGTGCAGAAATATAATAGAAACCCAAAGTTAACAATGCACAAATACCTGGACAAGTACGTATTCAACAACTTGCATGAAGTATTTTTCTGTGATTTCCTGCATGTATTGCACGAGTGGATATTGAAGTTGAAATACAACCATGCTACAAATCGAATCAGATAGCTAGAGTGGAATCCTACGGAGATTGCGCAGTTACAACAAGTTGAGAATAAATTTATGCGCGTAGTAGATTTTTGGTTAGAAAACATTGTTGCAGGATTTATCATATAATTTTAGGAGATACTAGAGAAAGGCCAATGTTGTCTAACCAGATCAAGAAGATCATGGAAATAGATGGAAGAACATGAAATGGAATACCCCACCAATATAATATGAACAACAAGAAGAGAGCCTTATCTGCAAGGGAAATCTTGGCAAGTGATGAAGAAGAGGTAGAGGATCTTCATGTTGTAGAGAAAATTGAGGAAATCATGTGCACGACATATGAAAGGAAGACAAGAGGTCCAAGAATAGGAACATAAGGCAACACCCCTATCCATATTAGTTTTAGTGTGGAACCCATAAACCCATGTGTAACTAATACACCAATAATAACACCACCATTTAGACAACCAAATTTCGAAAGGAAGACAACCGGAAGTACATCTAATCAAGGAGAAACAACTAGAGGATCTAGTTTAGGAATTGGTATCCAAGTACCTGCATCACGCAGATATTGTAGTTCAACATTTAGGATGGCATGACACAATCCCACCATCATATTATCATAATTCAAGGGAGAGGCATCAGAGAACCCTGAGAAGCACTTGTTCATTTGTGAAAATATATGGGAAGAAAAATAGATCACGGATGAAGACACTAAACTTGAACAATTAGAAATCATGCTAAGAGACCGTGCACTAGATTGGTACATGATATTAGGTACAAACAGTCCACTAGGGAAAACTAGAATGATTGTGGATATCAAGAAACTATTGATAAAAGAATTCTAGAAGCCTAGCTCAAAGGATCAATACATGAATGAGATGATAGAGATAAGACAAAAACCAGGAGAATATGTGTGGGATATTGATGAGATATTCAAATGATTGAAGGGAAAGAGAAAATATGTCATGACTCACATGCATCACAGGTACCTATTTGTGAATTCCCTTCTACCACACGTGAAGTATCCTTTGAGACAGAAAAAGTTTTAAACTCAGTAAGAATCTCTGCAGGAAGCCCTACAACTAGAAGAGAACCAATATCAGAAGATAGATCTAGCCATAGAGGAGTTGAAGGAGGATATGAAGAATTTAACATTTCAACTAAACCAGAATAGGGGTAAGGACAAAAGAGAAGATGTTTGGTGTACCACATGTAGGATAGAAGGACACCATAAGAATGAATTCCCAACATTTGCATAGTACATGGAAACATGACTGCCAAATCCTTTTCCATCGGGAGGACTATGGTGTGAGATCTGTAAGACACAGGGGCATGATCCATATCATTGTCCAATGATGCATAAATACCAGGCAATGCCTAAGAGTTCATATTCAACTTTTGCAAATCAATAGGCCAAGATGAAAAATATTGTCAGACAATGGAGTTGATTAGGGAACAAACATCAGATACCTATAGGGTGCAGGCAGAGATGATGATAGGGAAAGATACACCATAGTTGAACCAAGTACCAACCCCATTTAACATTTCTCTATAGAACATTGTGCAACCACAGTATAATACCGCACAACCATAGTATAATCCTGCATAGTATAACTAGGTTCCCCAGTACAACACACCGTGATCGAGTTGGCTACAGATGTGGAGGATGAGGAAGAGGAGGATTTGGAAGAGGCAGAGGACCGGTGGTATGTCACAACTATCAAAAACCAGGACACCATGCAAGATAATGTCCACTTCCACTTGCGACATGTATGTATTGTCGCGCATCAGATCATGATACATAAGACTATCCGACATAATTGGGGAAGATCTAGGAAAAGAGAAATCAGAACAATCAGAATGTTTATTCAATTTCTACAAAAGAAAGGGATCATGGAATAAATATCAACATAGTTACACGCGGAGGAAATAAGACAAGAAATGATGCAGTAAGACAAGATCTAGCACAACACCAATGGGTGGAGAATAATGTTGAACCATAGAAGCATTTTGATGCGCAAAACGAAAAGGGGATATTCCAACAAGCCAGAAAAGAATTCTTGAATCCATACATTGCATCTACATCAATTGTGCAACATACTCAGGATGGACCAACGTATGATATGCCTTCATTATTGGATCATACTAATGAAGCACAACCTCTAGGACAAGTAAGTACCATAAAGGATTTTCTTCAATCTTGTGTTAAGCTATTAAATGACCAATCATCTGTTAAAATTTTGAAAAATATGGTAGAAAAAGTAACTCTGAGGTAGAGGGGAAATTAGAATAGAAAACAATCAATCACCTGCATACAAGAAGGAGGACAAGAAGGGAATTTAGATTAAATACTAACATTGGATATTTCAATATGGGGTACATCATACTAGATTTAGGCTCTAAGGTGAACATGTTACCCAGGAAGACATGGCAATGTATGGGAGAACCCACATTAGGATATTCACCTGTTCAGTTGAAACTAGCAAATCAACACAGAGTTCTACCAATTGGAAGGATGAAGGGTGTGACAGTAGATGTAGATGGAGTGTGCACCAAGGAAGACTTCGAAATAATAGAAATAGTGGATGGCACAACATCGTATCCAACACCTCTTAGACTGGATTAGGCATTCGACAATCAAGCCATAATCAATTTGAAGACAAGGAAGATGAAATTTGAGTTAGGAGAGTACAGATTCATTGTTCCATTAGATATATAATAAGGAGAAAGGTTTGAAGAACCCACTTTCTTAGACCTGGAGGAAATTAACGAGTTGTATAGAACCACCGTGCAGGAAGAAGACTATGTGCATCCAACTACAGACGAGGTACTCAGTTGGAGAATTATCACGTCCTGTGCATCTGACTCAAATGAAAGGTTGGAAAATCGGCAGCAAAGATTACATGAAGTCTCCACAAGAAGATGCGCAAGAATAGACTATGCAATACGATGGGTAGGTACAGAGATAAGAGAGCCTCCTAGCTTTCATGGGATGAACAACTTAGAATAATTCCCAACAATATATGAAGATGCAGTGTTACCAAATCAGAGGCTCTTAGCTCTAGACATAACACTCAAGGAAACACCTACAATATGGTGAGGTGCACACAAATAGACCATTAGGGACTGGTACCAATGCAAACGATTACTGCGCATTCGGTTTGGCACAGAGAAGAAGAACATAATGATGTAGAGATATGATGGACAGGGGTCACCTTTGGAACACTTGGAGAAGTGAAAAACATTATGGATGATGATACCACCAGAGGAATGGCCTCATCACTTTATTCATACATTAGAAGGAATCCCAAAAAACTGGTATGTAGACTAGGAACTGCATAGAGGAACTGTAGAATGGATAGTGTTACAACCTAATTTTACAATCACTTTCTCATTTGAACATGAGAACCCCAACATAGATTCAACACTCAAACAAATCAGAGGGGTGATATTCATTAGGGAACCAAAATTTGAATTTATGACAGAATATCAACAACAGAACAGGCACACAGTGAAAGAATTACTATCATGCTACCATGTGAAAGAAGAAGCACCAAATGAAGAGGACCTGTGCAACATTCAGATAACACAAATTGAAGGTGAAAGAGAGGTGGAAGGTCCACCTCTAGAATTAGAAGTGTTTGTTGCACTGATCAAAGTGAAGAAAGTCAACATTGGGACAATTGAGAATCCCAAAATGGACAGCATTGGAGAATACTGGGATGCGAAAATAGTAGAAATCATAACAGAGTTACTGCGTGAGTACAGTGACCTGTTTCCAACAAACTTTACAGAAATTAAAGGCATAGCAGGAGAGCTAGGAGAAATGAATATACCTCTCAAATATGAGGCTAGATCAGTTAGAAAATGACCATATAGACAAAACCCAATATATAAGAAGAAAGTAAAGGCAAAAGTTGATAAGATGTTGGAGGACAGAATCATAGAACCAGTGGAGGAATCTAATTGGGTCATCCCTATGGTATCCCAGGAGAAGAAGCATGAAGGAATAAGGATATGTATTGACCTGAGGAATCTAAATTATGCTTGACTTCATGACCCTTTCCCTACCCCTTTCACAGATGAGGTATTATAGAATGTAGGAGGCTAGGAAGCATACTCATTCATAGATGGATTCTCAAGTTACCATCAAATCAAGATATCCCCAAAAGATAGGTACAAGACCACCTTTTCCACAGAATGGGGATCCTACCAGTATACAGTCATGCCTTTTGGGCTAAATAATGCTCCAGTTGTATTCTCAAGAGTAGTCATATCTTCTTTTAAAGAATTCATCCATCAATTTTTAGAAGTATACCTAGATGTTTGGACAGTATATAGTTTGTTGAAGGACCATCTAGAGGTGTTAAGGATGATGTTAGAAATATGTAGGCAGTGTCAAATATCGCTAAGTATCAAGAAGTGCATCTTTGGAACACCTTTTGGGATACTATTGGGCCATATACTATGAAAACAAGGCTTGCTAGTAGATCCTTCGAAGATTGCAGTGATTGCTAATCTACCACCACCAAAATCAATGCGTCAGTTGAGAGAAACATTGGGACACAAAGAATACTATAGGAAATTCATAAAAGGGTATGTGCAGATCACTGTGCCAATGAAGAAATTGTTGAGGAAAGATATCAAGTTTGAGTGGAATGAGGATTGTCAGCAAGGGTTGGACACTCTAAAAGAGAAGATGGTAACAAAACCAATACTAGTATTCCCAGATTGGGAAAAGACATTTCATGTGCATGTAGATTCATTAGATATAGCACTTGGAGTTATTATGGCACAACTAGGAACATGGGAATTGGACCATCCTATAGAATTTTCTAGAAAAAAATTGTCAAAGTCAGAGCATAATTACAATACCACAGAAAGAGAAGGTCTAGCTATGGTCTATGCACTCTATAAGTTCATAAATTACTTACTGGGCAAGCATTTCAAGATGTTTACAGATCATTCATCCCTCAAATACCTCGTCAATAAGCCAATGTTGGGGGGGAGGATTTGTAGATGGTTACTATTTTTCCAGGAACTTGACTTTAAATTAATATTCAAACCAGGGAAGTTGAATGCAGGACCTGATCACCTATCAAGGATCACTAATGGAGACAAACCTACAAACTTAGAGGACAACTTCCCCGATGCACAATTATTTTCAATCCAAGTAGATGATGAATATTTTGCTGACATTATTCAATACTTGAGTACAGGGACCACGCCACAAGAATTCAACACTGCACGGAAGAAAAATATGGTAGTTCGAGCTGCATACTATCAACTTATTGTGGGACACTTATATAATATGGGTGCAGATATCATCTTGAGAAGATGTGTACTAGAACATGAAAGACTTAGGATTTTAGCAGAGGCCTATGAGAGAATAGCAGGAGGACATTATGAAGGCAAAGATACCATGTAGAAGGTATTGCGCATAAGAATATGGTGGTCAACCATTCACAGAGATGTAAAGGACTACTGCCAGAGATGCGATGTATGTCAAAGGGTTGGTAAACCTAATAGATGGGACGAGATGACCCTAAGACCACGAGTAGCCTTGCATGTATTTGAAAAATGGGCAATAGACTTTGTGCGACTAATTAAACCACTAGAAAATAGGTCAGGAGCAAGGTATATCATTACTATGACAGAGTATCTAATGAGATGGGAAGAAGTAGCATCAGTGAAATATTGCAGCATAGAGACAACAACGCACTTCCTATTTGAGCAAGTGATCACTAGATTTGAATGCCCAAGGATTCTGATGAGTGACCAAGGAACTCACTTTATTAACAGTACTATCAGGGCTATGACCAAGGATTTTGAATTCTATCATCAAAAGAGTACACCATACCACTGTCAAGCAAATGGAATAGTGGAAGCCTTTAATAAGATACTAGAGAATGCATTGACAAAATCTGCAATGTCAACAGGGACGATTGGGACTTGAAGATACCAGTAGTACTATGGGCATACAGGACTACATGCAAAAAATTGACAAGGTAGACACCATTCAATTTGGTGTATGGACAAGAAGAAGTGGTGTCATTACAGTTCGTAGTACCTAGTCTACACGTAGTAGCAATCACTAACATGACAGAACGAGGAGCAATCAAAGAACGGTTAAGTCAGCTGATGGAGATGGAGGAAGATAGGATCCTAGCAGGATTTCACCAAGAGCTACAAAAAGAAGAGGATAAAACTTGGCATGACAGACACAATAAAAGGAATATTTTCAAGGAAGGAGACCTAGTCTTGATGTACGGTAGTAAATTTCTTCAACATCGAGGATAATTTAGAGTACATTGGTTAGGTCCATATGAAGTGGAAACTGTCACAGATGGAGGAGTTGTACATTTGAAGAATTTAAGAGGTACAAAACTCAGAGGAATGATCAATGGAAGTCGACTGAATATCTACAGGGACAGTCGATCTCCTAGCACTTAGGAAGTTACCACGCAGTAAAGAAAGAGGTAA
>ML784690.1:623859-695933 GCA_009831015.1 Picea engelmannii | reverse complement strand
AAAAAAAAAAAAAAAAAGAGAACAGAGGTAGCATGATGAAAAGAGAAAAGTCTGTGCATAGCACAAGAATGACACACTGTGTACCAAGGAATGGTGAGATATCTCAAAGCTTCCACGCACTCCAAAATATTTGAGCATTGGAAAAAGGACCAACGGTCAGAGAAGGGCATAAATTTGAAAAATGGTGGTTACAACAAAAGGGCGCCAACTGGTGTTGTCTATCAAATTGAATGTCAAGTACTTTTGAAGTGTCGTTCCATTAATTGTGCCAACTATTTTTGTCGATACAATTTAATTTCAAGTACTCTCAAATTGGCTTCACATTAATCGTGCCAACTGGCAGTGTCAAATAAATTGAATGTCACGTATGCAGGAAGCGCCAATTCATTTAAATCGTAGCTCAGGTAGCTTCTCCGAGAAGCTTCGTGACACTACTATATAAGGAAGGCATGCGGGAAACATGTCACTTATTGTGAAATTGTGAAACCATAGAGAGATAGAGCATACAAGAAAAAGAGTGATTTAGAAAGAGATACAGAGAAAACCAGTTCGACAGAAATCACTCGTAAACCACTATGGCACCACCCAAGTTCGGTGCATCGAGAAAGGCCAGCAGAAAACCTCAAAGCCACCACAGAGCACCATAACAGACACATAGAACTGAGAAGGAACCTACACAAACTATGGAATTCGTCAAGCTAGATGAAATTCCCTCATCCCATGTGGAACCAACGACCCCCACACCCATGGTGGAGGAAGTGCAACCAACAACAATGGTTGGCATGGACATTATGAGAAAGAATGGATCATGAGAAAGAATGGTTGCAACTAAGATATTGCGTCAAAGAAGAAGATGTAGAGATGGAAATCAGGGACTAGAAAGATGATTGGAGAATTCCATTCCTCACTCAAGAAGTGCCTACAGGTATGGAGGTCAATGCAGGGCAAGTTAATACACCTATCAGGGATAAATTTGTGCCAAAGAATCCAAATCCAAGTCAAAAGATGACACAACAAAATAAGGGGGGTGTACCAAAGAAGGGTACCCAGGCCGAGAAAAAGGACACTACCTGATCACCAAAGGAACCAGAAAAAGGGGTTGCAGCAGCACAAGGAACCCCATCAATCCCATAGGAACAAGGCTAGACCAGGAGGTCAATCATCCACACTGGGGGTGCATGGAAAAAGGTGAAGGTGCACAAGAAGCCACCAGAATATACAATCACCGAGCACAATTTTGACCTCATGGCCAGGAGAATCCATGACCATGCAGCTGAGGAGTTTGAAGATGCCTAGCACTAGAGAGGCCTCTTTCAGGACGAGTTGTTCGACATAAGGCATGTCCTAGAGCATATCTGAGCATCACGGAGGAAAGAAAAGGGAACAAATTTAGTCCCAACAACATCAGAAGAACAAGATAGGGATGTGTTGAGAGAACATAATATGATCCAAATGATAGCACAGGCGAGCCTGATGATCCAGTGGATCAAATTTTGCTCAAAAATCAATTTTCTCGAAATTTCTTCAAAACGTACATGTGCGTAGACCTCATCCTCACACTCCCAATGCAACTTGAATGGGTTCAAACAGACATTGTATGAGTGAGATATCGTGTTCTATCCATTTTTCCAAACATGCAAACGTTTGATGACTATACGGTCCATACAGTGTTGACGTGGCAGGGTATGGTCCCACACATGGTAGATGACATGGACTGGCCATTGTGTAGAGGTGTTGAGTTGGCAGGTTGACTAGGCAGGCTATGTGGTAGATACATGGACGAATGGTTTCTTGACACATGGCATTTGGGTGGCAAGTAATATGGTGCCACGTGGCCCCAGTCATGGGCTACCACATGGCACCCCTCCAATGAATAAAAGGTGGTGTAGTCTGCGTGGGTTGAACTCCCACCTTTGGGAAAAACATCAACAGTTTGGCAGGGCCCAGGCTAGCAACCCACCAGTGGGTTAGTTCTTAACCATATACATGTTTATAATTATTTGAATGCAACCAATGTTTGGATGGCAAAGAAAAGGGTTGAGGCTTAGCCCCATCCCCTAGTCCATATCGCAGCACATACGACTAGTCTCTAAACTTTGGTGCACGCAGGGATTTCCACTGGAGTCTATCCCTGAAGGAGCGGGGTTATTTCCACATAACCATCCCACGTGACCGATGGAGTGAGGTTTGTGCAACAGTTTAGCCACAAGGGTTGGATTATGTGCTAGGACGTGGCCATATGGCCCCCCATACGACCAACACCTATGCCCAAGGGGGCATTAATCGTGTTAATCGTTTGAAATTTTGCCATGAATTGCAGAGTGTGCATGGTCCTGGGTTTTTGGTCTAGTAATGTTTTGGGATCCAGGTTAGTCACACATAGGTGTGAATTGGAGAACCAGAGACAATAAGCTTGAATGGGAAATTTTCTAGGAGGATATCTTCTTCATTTTTTGGCCAAACCATGGGAAAAAAGAGCCTAGCTAGAGGTTTTTGGATGTTTTGGAACCACTGGAGCCATCTATTTGGAAATTTGAGAATTGTATAGCACTATTTTAATCACTTTGAGAATATAATATAAAATATCCATTGGAATATGGACCAGGAAATGTATCCCAAGAGAGGGGTGAACTCCTTTATCATTTGTTGTGTTAAGTGTTTATCGATGGCTATTAATTGTTGGTTATTATGTACATCTTAAGTGTGAAAAACATCTAATTTATGTGTTTGCAAATTTATCATTTTTCCCAAGCACACACAATTAACACTTACAAATAATTTAAAATATAAAGGTCTTCTTCATTTTTAGATCAAGTTGGCATCAGAGCATAGGTTATTGAAGGCTTGATTGTTTTCAAGTGTTTTTTTTTTATGATGCTTACAAGGTTGAAGCTCACAAGAGGAGAAGGTAAACTTGTAGAGCCAAGTTCTCAATTTTAAAAAAGGAGAACTACCAAATCACCTCAAGCTTCAAGGAGATATTCACCAAGTATGGCTCATGAGGAGATTCATTTAACTCTTCCTTCAGAGGAGGAAACTTTTATAAAATATTTCTATGATATGACTGAGATGGTGAAAGTTTTGTTTGAAGAAAGAAATGAAATATTGCAAGGTGAAAGATCCAACCCTCCAAAGGGAAATGGAGGGAATGGTGATTCTCCACCTCCTTCACCTCCATCTTCTACCTCTTCCACCATTTCAGAACTACCTCCAAATTATCCAAAAGAACATGGTAAAATGCCTCTACAAACTCCTTTGCTTAAGCTTGATATTAAGTTTGAATTGCCTCTGTACAATGGAGAGGTAAATGCTAAGAAATTGAATAATTGGATTCATCAAATTGAAGTGCATTGTAGGATACAAAGGATCACACATGATGAAACTAAGATTCAACTTGCTTCTTTAAGATTGGATAGTGCATCACTCATTTGGTGGGAAGCCAAAACTCAAGAGGACATTAAGAAACATGGTAAAGTTTTATCCTCTTGGAATGATTTTATTGTTTCACTTAAAAGACAATTTTATCCACTAACATACATGAAGAAATCTATTCTAGATTTGAAAAACTTTAGACAAGCTAAAGGGAAAAATGTTCAAAGCTACACTCAAGAATTTAGAAGAAAGGCTTTGATTTTGGGTACAGATTTGTCTTCTCAAGAAACTTTACTCAAATATATTAGAGGATTGCATAGCTACTTGAGGCACACAATACTTATGTTTAACCCTACAAGTATAGATGAAGTTTGTGTACAAGAAACTCATTTGTAAGCAAGAAGGAGGAATGAACCTCAAGAGGGTAGAAATAAACCTTTTTTTCATGGCGACAAAGGAAAGAAGAAGTTCGAGGGAAATGGAAGAAAGGATACTTCAGTCAAGAAAGAGGGAGAGAAACTCACATGTAAACATTGTTCAAAATATGGCCATGATGAATACCATTGTTGGAAACTTCATCTTGAAAAGAGACCCAAAAAGTTCAACAATAAGGGGAAACCAAAGATTGTTGCAACCGTACAACATGATTTAGGTTCTGATTCGGGTGATGAAACAAAGATTAAAACCATGGGTTTTCAAGGTAAGGACTCTATTGCAAGTACTAGTTCTTCAATTAGTAATAGCCTCAATGAAACTCAACAAGAAAAAGAAAGAATAGAGTTTTTCCACATAAGGGTGATTTCAAAGCATACCAATATAGATACTCTTTTTGATATTGGATCTCAAGAAAACCTCATATTTGAAGACATTGTCAAGAAACTAAAATTGGAAACTACTCCACATCCTAAACCATACCCTCTAGGATGATATGTGACAATGCCAAATTGCATGTGACAAGAAGGTGTAAACTTAGATTTTCCTTCACTACAAATTTTATAGATGAGGTAGAGCTTGATGTTATTCCTTTGGATATTTGTGGTATTGTGTTGGGAAGCTCATTCTTATATGATAGAAGATCCATATTTCATCGTCATGAGAACAACTATAATTTGTTTAAAAATGGAGTTGAGTACATTGTTAGAGCACATACCAAGAAGTTCAATTTTTCACTTGTAAATGTTGGACAAATGAAGAGATTAGTCAATGCTAGTAATAATTTTGTCCTTTTGATGATCAAACTCAAAGACAATGTTGAAAAATGAGATTTTGAAGGTTGTGATTCAAAGTTGAAATATGATTTATATGATTTTGTTAACCAACATGATGAGATGTTTTAGGAACAAAAGGGATTGCCTCCAAAAAGGGCTATCCAACATGAGATAGAATTGCAACAAGATTTTCCTCTTCCAAACATTGGTATGTACAGGATGTTTGTTATGGAGAATGTTGAAATTAAAAAATAAATCCAAGAGTTTCTTGACAAAGGGGTCATTATGCCAAGCACTTCGCCATGTGGATCACCAATTGTTTTAGTGCCAAATAAATATGGTACATGGCACATGTGTGTAGATTTCAGGGCCTTGAATAAGATTACGGTAAAGAATCGTTATCCTCTTCCTAGAATTGATGATTTTCTTGATCAATTGAAATATGATAAGTATTTTACTAAATTGGATTTGAGAAGTGGATATCATCATATTAGGATTGTTGAAGGAGACACTTGGAAGACATCTTTCAAAACAAAATAAGGTTTGTTTGAGTAGATGGTAATGCCATTTGGACTTTGCAATGCTCCTGCTACATTCATGAGAGTCATGAATGATGTTTTAAGACCTTTTCTTGATGATTGTGTGATTGTCTACTTGGATGATATTTTGATATTTAGAAAATCTCATGAAGATCATGTCATGCATGTGAATCAAGTTATGGATGCCTTAAATAAATAAAATTTATTTTTGAAGATGTCCAAATGTGAGTTTGGAAAGACCTCACTTGTTTACTTGGGGCATATTGTTAGAGGAGGAGAAATGAAAATTGATCCATCCAAAGTCAAAGTTATTTTGGATTGGCCAAAGCCCAACAATGTGACAGAGGTAAGAAGCTTTTTGGGAGCAGCCCAATATTGGAAACTTTTTATTGCTAACTTATCTTCAATTGCAGCTCCATTACATGCAGTGACAAGCATCAAGAAATTTTTCCAATGGGGAGGAAAGCAACAAAAAACATTTGATGCATTGAAGGAAAATATTAGTTCAAATCCATTTCTTGGACTTCCATATTTGAGACAACCATTTGAGATCCAAATAGATGCAATAAATTATGCAATGGGAGCAGTCTTGTTGCAACATGGTAATCCCATTTGTTTTCATTCTAAAACTTTTAATGGTGCAGTGATTAACTATCCTACTTACGATAATGAGTTGTATGATTTGGTGCAAAGTGTGAAAAAATGGAAACATTATTTGTTGGGAAAATAAACCATCATTCACGCAAATAATCAACCATTGCAATAATTACAATCACAAACGAAGTTGCAACAAGCAAGTCACTTCAGATGGATGGGTTTTCTACAACAGTTCCACTTGGTTATAAGGTATAAAAGGGGTATTTATAATAAAGTTGTTGATATGATTTCTAGGCCTATTTTTAGTGCTTTAGTTATTCTTAAGCATAATTCTATCATGCATGAGATCTATGTTGAACAATATGCCTTAGATGATGATTTTAAAGAGGTTTATGAAACTTTGTGTCATTCTAACCAAGTTGAGGAATTGGATTACCATGCGCATGATAATATTTTGTATCATCTTGGAAAGATATGTATTCCACAAGGTGAATGAGTCAACATCATAAGGGAATCTCATTCTTCTCTTATTGCTGGCCACTTTGGTGTAGGCAAGACGGTGGATAATTTGCAAAGGTATTTCTATTGTCCTAAAATGAATGAAAGTGTTTCAAGATATGTAAGAGGATGTTCTCTATGTGCTACAAGCAAGCCTAGCAATCGAAAGTTGGGTTTGTATACTCCGCTTTTGGTTCCTTCTCGTCCTTGGAAAATAATTTCCGTGGATTTTGTAGGAGGTTTACCTATGTCTAAAAAAAATCATGATTATCTTTATGTTGTGGTTGACCGTTTCTGAAAAATGTGTATTTTGATGCCTTGTAAGAAGCATGTTACAGCTGAGAAAGTGACACATATGTTCTTTCATCATGTTTGGGTACATTTTGGGTTTCCTAAATCCATTATTTCTAATCGAGATTCTCGATTTATTAGGAACTTTTGGTCTAGTTTATGGGCACTCATGGACACCAATCTAAAAAAGATCACATATTTTCATCCACAAACTGATGGTCAAACAAAAGTGGTTAATATGACAGTAGTGCATCTTCTTCATGGTTATTGTAACAAGCATCCTAAGCTCTGGGATGAGCACCTACACTACATTCAGCATGCTTACAACCGATCTAATCACTCTTCAACTCAAACATATCCATTTGAAGCATGTTTTGGTTATTTTCCCAAATCTCCTTTAGATTTTATCTTTGGGAAAGACATTTCTATTGATGGTGATTATAACACTAATAGGGCAAAGAAGTTCATTGAACAAATTCAGTTGGTGCATCAAATGGTACAAGAACAATTGGAAAAGAGCCAAGCCAAGTACAAGATAAGACATGACAAGCATCATGTTGATCACATTTTCCAAGTTGGAGATGAAGTTTGGCTTTACATTAGAAAAGAGAGGCTTAAAGGAGAAGGTAAAAAATTGAAACCAATTAGATATGGACCTTTCAAGATTCTTGAAAAGATTGGTAACAATGCCTTCCATTTAGATTTGCCTCCTTATATGAAAATGTATGCAGTCGTCAATGTTGAGAATTTGAGAAAGTATGAGCCTCCTTTGATTGATGATCAAGGAGAACATGTTCAGATTCCTTCTATAGATGATTTCTTGCCAAAATATCTTTCAGAACTGCATGAAGACACAATCCTTGACAGGAGGATGAGAACTTCAAAATGAGGGAATGTGGAATACCTTTGAATTGGTCTTAAAGGCACAAATCCAAGAAAGGCCAAGTGGATTGAGGTTGGAAAGTTTAGGGAATTGTACCCTCATCTTTAGATAGACTGAAAGTAGTGTTTTGGAGGTCCAAAATCTTCCCAATGGGGAGGAGTGATCTAGGGGATCAATTTTTTCTCAAAAATCAAAGTTCTTGAAATTACTTTAAAACGGACACGTGCATAGGCCGTGTCCTCATGTTCCCAACGCTACTTGAACAGGTTCAAAGAAACGTCGTATGAGTGAGATATTGTGTTCTATCCATTTTTCCAAACAGGTGAAATTTTGATGACTGTAAATTTTGTATAGTGCTGACGTGGTAGGGTACAGTCACACACATGGAAGGTGACATGGACTGGCCACTGTGCAGAGGTGTTGATTTGGTAGGCTGATTGAGCAGGCTATGTGGTAGATACGTGGATGAATGGTTTCTTTACATGTGGTGTCTAGGTGGAAAGTAATATGGTGCCACGTGGCCAATTTGTGGGCTACCACATGGCACCCCTCCAGTGAATAAAAGGTGGTGTAGCCTGTGGGGGTCGAAACCCCAACCTCTGGGAATCATGTTAATGGTTTGGCAGGGCTCGAAAAACCAGCCCACCCATGGGGTAGTTATTAACCATATACATGTTTATAATTATTTTAATTATAACCAATGTTTTTCTGGTGGAGAAAAGGGTTGAGGCTTAGCCCCAGCCCCCAGTCCATATCGCAACACATATGACTAGTCTCTAACCTTTGGCGTGCATGGGGATTTCCACTGGAGTTTATCCCATAAGGTGCAGGGTTATTGCCAGATGACCATCCCATGTGACCGATGGCACGAGGTTTTTACAACAGTTTAGCCACAGGGGGGAAATTATGTGCTACGACGTGGCCATATGACCCCCCCATGTGACCAACACCTCTTCCCAAGGTGGTGCTAATCGTGCTAATCGTTTGACATTTTGCCACGAATTGTGGAGTGCATATGGTGCTAGGTTTTTGGTCTAGTAACGTTGCGGGAGCTGGGTTAGTCACACATAGGTGCAAATTGGAGAGCCAGAGACAACAAGCTTGAAGGGAAAGCTTTCCAAGAGGATATATGCTTCATTTTTTGGCCAAACCAAGTGCAGAAAGAGCCCAACTAGGGTTTTTGGATGTTCTGGAGCCATTGGAGCCATCTATTTTGAATTTTGAGCACCGTAAAGCATTGTTTTTATCACTTTAAGAAAATAATATAAAATATCTATTGGAAGTTGGACCAGGAGATGTATCCCAAGAGAGGAGTGAAATATTTTATCATTTGTTGTGTTATGTTTTTACTGATGGTTGTTAATTGTTGGTTATTATGTGCATCTTAAGTGTGAAAACTCTCTAATTTATGTGTTTGCAAATTGATCCTTTTTTCCCAACACACATAATTAACACTTACAAATAATTTAAAAGATACAAGTCTTCTTCATTTTCAGATCACTTGACCTTCCATATTACACCCAACATGTTTTGCATGGATGATATTGTATCCCAGACACCTGTAAAATATTTGGTGCAGATACAGTTGGTAATGGAGCGAATACCAACCAAGGCACTGCACAAATTATAAGTCAGTGTCGCGTAGGAGGTGCAGTCACATGCATGAAGAAAAGAAACATAGTTGTAGCATATGAGGGAGATAAAAGAGGAGTTGGAATTGGTGCTCAAGAAAGTCACGCTCGAGACCAGAGATGAGAAATATCAGGCGGATAGGCTTGAGCAAAGAATGGATGTATCCTATGACAGAATCTTGAATAGCACGCAAATAGCAAATCCTACTACAGTGCAGAAGATTTATCATATTGTGTAAACAATTGATTAATATAGGTAGAAGATCGAAAAACTTTGGGAACAACTCATTCCTACAACTCCCCGAAGGTGAAGGAACAAAGGAGGAAAGAAGCTATAGTACAGATGGAAGAAATGGAATGATAAGTAAGCACAACTATGGACTTGTTTGATAAGGCGACACAGCTATGAACAACATTATAAGAGGATGAACAGGTCCAACACTGGGACGAGGAAGAGGAAAACATAAGTGCGTCTATCCAAGACCTCAAGCAGAGTCAGAAAATGATGAAGATCACCGAGCACCTCAAAGGACTGCAAGACATGAAGAAGTTGCAAATAGAACTAGTCATTGCACATACGCAAAAGAAGTACTTACAAGATCAAATGCAACCTATCCAAGATCTAGCCACAGAGTTCATTGTGCAGGAAGAGGAGGCAAAGAATAACATGGCGCAAACATATACAGAGTGTGCAGAAATGATCCGGGAGGAGATCATAGTGCAAGTGTTAGAAGCGCTCAAAGAAAAGGTCGTGCAGGCTCAAACACAAGAAAGGGAACTCACAGACAAGTTCCACACTCTAGTAGGATTTGTTGCGGAAGCGTGCACAGTCTAGGTGGCTCAGGATGAGCCACATGTCAGTGTTGGGGGCTTGTTGAGAAAAGGCCTAGCTTTGGGAAAAGGCCATTTTTGGAGAGAAAATCATGAAGTGTAAAGAGAAGACAGTTGGAAGGAAAAGTAGTAGATGTGAAGGAATCATGCAAAGCATGCATGCAAAGAAGAACTAACTATATTAGAGTTAGGGTTTTTCATAATAATGTAATGGTTGATAAGCCAAGAGTATGTATAATTAGCACCTAGGAGGTCTAGGTGAGAGAGGTCGAGAGACCAAGATAGACAAAGAAGAATGAGAAAGACTAGAACTGTAACCTTTTTGTACGTTGGTGAGCTAGAGAAGAGTCGAGAAAATTGATCTCGAGGGTTATATCACAGGCTGAGGAGCCTGGTGTGATCTAGTCAACCTCACAGGGATCGAGAAGCCTATTAAGATTATAAGCACCAAGACTGCAAATGTGCACAACGTGATCTATTGCTGAGAAATAATGAAAGAGATTGAGAGCCAAATCTTTGTGGACATAGCCCAGGAGGGGGTGAACCACGGTAAGACTTATGTTATGTGATTGAATGTTATGCATCTCCATTGTTGTTAATGATTAAATTCTAGATGAATGAATGAAGGAACTAGTTAGATATGATATTCCACATGCATAAGTAAGAGTAACTGATTAATTTACATGTTAAGATTAAATAAATGAATATTACAAGGTACAAATGCATATCCCCATTCCCAGGATGCAAGCGTTTGTGCATTGCAGCCACCCATAAAACTATCTCGGGTGAGACTGCGCAGTGCACCCTGTGTATTGCATTGCCTTCAGGCTTACCGGGAGGGCCGATAGTTTTAGAGGGATTTTTTTGGGACCTTTTCAAATATGAACCTGGGTCAACTTATGACAGTAAGGTGAGATCAGAGTAGATAGAGTAGTCTAATACCAACAAAGGTTTAACCAACAGTAACCTAGGTGGAAGACCCAAAGAAAGGTATAAATACACTCATATTTAGTTGTTTTTCATGAAATCTGAACCTTCTTGGAGAGATATGAACATGATAGACCTTAATAGGAACTAACCTTGAGGGTGGCTAACAAGTAGACAATATCAATGTATTGGATATAGTTGATAATTAGGGATACTATATTGATTAAGAATAAAAAATTCATGCAAAGATTTATAGTAAGGAAAATATATCATCATCCTTGGTGTAATATGGACATACATTGGAGAAAGTATGATTGATGTACTTGGAAACCAATATTTAAGCTCTAAGGGACAAACCAATTCGAAGGGGGTGACTTGTCAAAATATAATCATAAGTATTATCATTAGACATGTTGAGATATTGAGTTAAATAAAGTTAACTAACTTGAAAACCAATGTAGGGTTCCTAATGCATCCTCAAGTTATTCCCAATTTAAGAACTAGTTAATAGAGACACTAGTCAATAAGATCATTATAGGAGTTACTCAAGAAGGACATAAGAGATACTAAGGTAAATGAATATAAAAAATCATGTGAAATGGATCTAATGGAAAGATTGAAACAATGTGGGGAGTAATATTAATGACCATAGAAACCAATCCCAAAGGTTTTCATAAGAAAATTAATCCTAAAGGGAAGGACTCAAAATAAATGGACACTAATCAATGGGAATGCTATTGGGGTAAGCTAGGGAAATATAATTAAAGTAGATTTACTAAGACTTGAACACTAACAAAATGGACCCAATGCAAACATACCAAGTTGGAAAGGAAACAAACTCTTCCCATCAAATGCAACATAAATTTTTACTAGGAAAAATAATGCAAACTCTTTAGGATATCATGATTCTTAGAATTTTGTTAAATGAATTTTAAGCCATATGAGGGAGGATGTAGGAAAATCATGCCAAAGAATTTAAAAAATACTTTGGATGGGATAATAGAAAATTAAAAGAGGATATTGTACAAACAAGACATTTGATTGACACCAAAATTTTTTTGATAAAAGGACTAGGATGATAATTCACGAGGTAACCTCGTTGGCGCCCTTATTTAATTTTTTTTGGTCTAGGCATGTAACTCCCACATTTTTGGAATATGTTGCATAGGATAGAATGAATGTGCATAGGATGAAGTATACATTGTGTTGTGCACCACATTTCTCCCCTGCACACTCTCATTTATAGTCTTAATGTTGGGGTAAGAGCGCCTTCCTATGCCACTCTAGGATTTTGATCTAGCACTTAGGACAAAGGGGAAGTATTCTCTCTTTTACTAAAGTTATTTGTGCTAGTTTGTCATGCTAATGACTTTTCCAATTAATCTTTGACCATATTTATTGCAGAGGAAAATGGTTTAGTAAAATATCCCTACAACTACTGATGATTGATGTTTGTTTTAGAAATGGTGAAAGTGAAAAACGATGAGAGACTATTGGAAGTAGTCATTGACCCAATGCAGAAGGGACACTTACCGATGACTTCATATTTACAAGAATAGGGCTTAGAAGATAAACATGCATCACAATCAAAATAAAAATATTACCTTCTTATTTATCAAGTTTGTTTAAAATTTAAAAATCAAATAGGCAAGGCAATTATATATCCATTGATTCATTCAACAAAACATTTAAAATAGAAGTTGGAAGAAAACATGAATAACTTGCTTGAATTTTATTATGTCACTAGTGGCAGTGTGTCTAGGTCCCAATTACACAAATTAATTCAACAATTACTTGAATTACAATGATGACATAAAATGGGGACTATGAAATGTTATTCCTAGGCCCTTTATTACTTCTTCCCAAAATATAGATCTTACAATGCTTCTTAGAAAAAATAAAATAATGAGGATAGAAGGATATATGAAGGCAATGTGATTGATCATCCAATGTTGGTTAAGGGAATGAAAAATTGGTAGGGATTTATTCTCTCTCAAAAATTTAGTATCCTAGTGGTGTCAATATTCCCAGTGCTTTGTTTTATTCCCAATGGATTCTTTTATAGACTCTAATAAGCCTACTATTATTGTTTATTGATTCTTCTTTCCTAGTGATTGATATTCACTTAATTCTTTCCACTCTTCCTAAATCCCAAAAAATTAGGGGCACATGTGTGAAGCCTAAAAAAATGGTTTCTTATTGTTTCAATTGCTCCCCTTTTTTGGCACTACTTCTTTCATTTTGGGGAGGTGGCCCTGCTTGAAATGAAGTCGTTGTTGTAATAGGTTGAGAATGTACTTTTTGACTAGGTGGAATCTAAGAAAGAGGATGAATTCCCTAAGGAGGGCCTCTTTCAGAGTTTTTTGTGATGAAATCATATACAACATCGAGCAATCACCATCCCTACGCATTGACTATTTTACCACCCCTTAATATTTTGAAAAAATTTTCCAACTATATTTTATTTGTATATTTAATTGGTCCAGAGGTGTGGACTAAGGGTTCATGTGGTAATTTGTGGGTATAGGTAACTATATACATCCTGGGGTGAAGGAATGACCCCTATGTCTTCTACATGTGTTAGTCCGTCTTTAACTACATTTATTTTTATCAAACCCTTGTAATTTTCTAGTGAGTGGAGTCTCAATTGATCATCTAATGGACATGGAAGGCCACGTTTAATCATGGTTCTAATGTTAGCCATGAATTTATTGAGGGGATTCTCTACTATTGAGGCCCTTTTATCAATGATCTTCTATCTATTGAGTTTGTTGGTATATGTATCAATGTCCATGGAAATATATGTTCAATTTGTGACCACTAATAAATTAAGTGCTTGAGTTGAGATATTATCCTTGAGATGTTATCTATGGTCTCTATCACCTTGGCCATGTTCTCCACCTTATCTCTTGTATCATCTAGGTATTTCCTTACTTGTTTGTAAAGTCCATCAAATTCTAGGTAATATTGAATTTTGTCTCTAATTTTGGAAATGATATCTCCCACATAGCCCCAAGCCATGCTTGTAATGGTATCCATTGCAATTAGTAGCTTATCCTCTACAAAGGTCTTTCCATACCTTGTTCTTTAGGTATCTATTTATTCTACTAGTGTTGTTATATACTTCTTTTCCTCATGCCAATTCTTCTGAGTCTTAAAGTTTCTACCCTTTCTTCTTCAAGTCCTATTTCCCCTTTTCAACAAGGTTTTGGGTACAATGGTTGCAAGGAGGCTATCTTGGTGATTTATTTTCCACTCCTCAACCTCCTTTAGGATTTACACAACCTTATACTATAGCTCTGTAACATTGTCTTCTTCTATCTCTTGATTCAAAGAGATGGATGTTATAAATAAATAGATGCTCTTGTTTTCCCATAGAAAATATAGCAATATTGTCACCCAGCCATAGGTACAAAGGCCAACCCCAAGCACCTTAAATTTGACAAACAAAATAATTCCAGAAGCAAACCAATAGCCAAATAAGGTAACACGCATTTCTACAAGGCTAGTAAACCAAGCAAAAAAAACAAAGACCAAGCAGAAAGTCCAAACCATAACCAAGAGAAAGTCCAACAAAAATCCAAAATCCCAATTGCAGCAGTTGCAGCTGAACTCCCTCTCCAAACTTTCACACCACTAGTCTTATGAGATTGTGAGATTAAGAGTGAAAAATGAGCTCTATCACCCTCTATTTATACTTCTCTATCTTACTTGACTGGGATGACTTCTCTTTTTGGAGGCTAATAACTCAATATTAAATATTCTCTAGAGTTGTTATAACCCTAATTTGCACCAGCCATGCTTACCTGGCATCATGCCATCTCATATTCCTTCTTTTACAAGTTAGTACTGAAAAACTCTTCTTAAAAACACCCTTTTTAAAGGCACATGCACCCTGCTCCACTACATCCCGCGTGTACACTCTAGCTAACTCACTACAACCCGCGTGTACCTACAAAAGCACGAAAAATGGAAAGTCATCAACGAAACACATAGTTTTGGGTAAGTTAACTAAACCTTTCAACCATGCATGGCTAGTCATTCGACCAAATACCTAGCTCCTTCTAGCCTATAAAAGGAGGGGTAGGGGTCCCATTTGAAAGGAGGAAAATCATAGTAAAGAAAATCTACCCGAATTAGCATTCCCCTAGCCTCAACCTTTTGCAACTATTGCATGAAGAGAAACATATACAGAAGCAGTTGGAGCACAGTTGAAGAGGAGTCCAGGAGCAGTGTCGACCACATATTGTAAAGTTTACTCTTGTGAATATCAATACAAAAATGAATGCTTTTTTCGTCCCACCATATCATGTGTTCAAAATGTGTATTTATTTTATGATATTGTCACATCTAACCTAGCAATTAGTATATGAAATGCATGTTTTCATCTCTCTTTTTGTCCATGTGTGAATGCAGGTCAGCTTTGGGAGGAGGCTTGGAGTCAAGGAGCGAGTGAAAGAAAAGGGATCAAAATCAGACGAAGGATTTAAGGTAGAGTTACCTAATCTTGTTTGCACCTTTGTATTGCATGAATGTGGGGTTTTGTGTTGGGAGAATAGAAAAAAGTAGAGGCCTTTAAATGGTCATTTTCTGCATGCATGATTAAACCCTTAGTGCTAGTCTGTAGGAGGGATTTCCCACCCACAACAGAATTGGTGACCATACTGAGGATCTCTCGGGTTTTCTTGGGATACTTTTTTGGTAGTTTTAAATTGGTTTCACCACCTTTTTTCTGAGTTTCTGCAAGAGTCTGAGCTAGTAGGGATTTTGGTCTTCCATAGCAATACTCCCTTCTTTCTTTGCTTGGTTGCATTTTCTTTTCTGGAAACCACAGAGGTACACGTAGCTTGTATAAGGCCTGCATGCATGTACACATGCCCTAAGCTTCACATAGCCCGCGTGTGCATGCTAGCTGATGAAGTGTCAGTCGTGTGTCTGAGTTCAATTTTTTTTTTTTTTAGAGAGTCAGTCATCCTCTCCCCTGTCAGAAGTGATCCTTCTCAGGGTTTTTTTGGATCTCATTCTGGTCTCTATTTTGTGGTTTGCAGCTTAGGTACCACCTCATATTGGTTGTGTTCTATGAAATTTTTCTTGAATTGTTTTTTCTTTTCTGTCAAAGTAAGTTTCTGAGTATTCAAGGGACTCTAGTTCTCAATACCAGTAGTCTCTACCAGTGCTTGATTTCTTGTTTTTCATTGTTGAAGAGATGCAGAGGTACACATGGCCTGTATCAGGCTTTCATGTGTGTACATGCACCCTGACCTTACACAACTCGCATGCACACGCTAGCTGTTGAACTGTCAACAACGTTCCTGTTGAGAAAATTTTTCTTTAAGGAGAGGCAGTCATCCTCTTCGTTATCAAGAGCTATACCTCTCAAGGATTTTCTCATTTTTCAGTTTTGGTCTCTGTCATAGCAGTCGACATCTTAGGTCTAATTTCAACAATAGCTTTCTTTTGCATAAAAAGTTTTCCTCAATTTTTTCTTTCATAGGGTTTTTAGACAAGTGTAAGAGTCTTCTTTAATTAGCTTGTGTGTTATTGTCAAGTGAATATTTGCGATCTACACTCAAGCCCGAATTTTTCTTGGTCTTGACTTGTAATCATTTTTCCTTTTTTATTTGTGAGCATTAAATAAATAAATAAAAGTCTTTCTTCCTTGGTTTAGTAGTTGTTGGTTTGCATTAAAAACTACGAAAACGTTTTGCTTTCATAAGTTCTTGGTTGTTTACTTAGGAAAATAAGTAGCTCGTAGTCGAGCGAAATCCTATTTTGAGTTTGTTGTTCAAAGATCTTAGAAAACTTTAGTTTGAAAAGTTGATTAAAAAAAAAAAAAAATCAAGAAGAAGTTATTTTGTTTCCAGCTTTCTGTGTATGTTTTCTTTCGTCTCCTAAAACATCACTAGTTTCACTTTCATAAACTTTGACTTAAGAAAAGCCATAAAAAATTAACGATTAATTAAAATCAACTAGACTTTATGTTTGTAGGGTCCATCAACTAGTCTAGGCTAGAGCCTTGATTTAGGTTAAAGAGGAAACTCTTCAAGGATGAAAAATATACATAAGAGTCTGTGCTAGGGAGTATTAAAAGTCTAGTATCGTGAAAGTTATCCGAGACCCCCCTCTAGCACAGGGGCTAAAAATGAGGTCATGTGCAGAAAGGTAGCAGAGATAACCCCTCCAAAGCCGGACCAAGTGTAGTGGGGAATGCATATAGAGGGCTTGTTTTGGGATTCCATTGATTGCATTTGTCACAGAGCTTTGTGGGTCTCAAATCCATTCAAGGGCCTCAGTTGTCTTCCAGACCACTTTCTTTTGACACCCTTGATAGGTTTCAAGATTGATACCCTACTCATTGTGGTCCACTCGACTGTCGACTGTACCCACCTGGTGATTGTTTGCGCACTGGCAACCTAGTTGCCTATCTTTCTAGTGACTTACACAGGTGACCGCGGGGGTATACCGCAATACCTAGGGTAGACATTGGGCCACGCTTTGCAGAGTATACCTGGAGGTTGCTTCCATATTTGAGTTTCACTTGCACTAGTAAGTTTCTCTAGTGTTGGTTGGTGTAACTGTTCTTCTAACTAGTTAGTCATTTTCTTGATTTTCCTTTAGGAACTTTTAGTGTGTGCTCTATGCTCCCTAGTTTTCCATAGTGAGTTAGTCAGTTGTGACTTTGGGTCTCTAACCTAGGGAAGTAGACCACCCACTCCGTCGGTTGTGAGGAATTTTCGGTCTTCCGGTTAAGAACATGGAGTCGACTCTTTATAGGAGTTGTTTTGATAACATTGGTCTACCATGGTCAGTGTGTGAGACTTTTACAGATTTGAACGATCCTGCAAGGGGATAACCTGTGCATAAGATATTCATGGATGAATTTCCTGACCATACCAACCAAATAACCCCTTCGCAAGGGGATTCTTGTGATTTTCCCTTCTTCGGAAACATTGGTGTCCCTTTGATGGCCACTTTGTACATTCCTGGGTTGAATGTGGGACTACAGGTTTGGTTGGGTACCATTCCAAATGTCTCGAATGCTCTTGACACTTCTCGGTTAAAAACCTTATGTCATGGGCACCCTGTTGATGTTTCTTCATTAGTAAATTCTTCTCCTCCTCCTTCTCCCACCTCTGGTGAAATTATAATTACCAGTAACTGGAAGTCTAAATGAAATAAAAAGAGGAAGAATAGGAAGAAGAAATCACAAACCTCTGTGAGTCATGTTGGAGATAGGTCAACAATCTCTACAAGTCACGTTGAAGACCAGCACCGAGCCTCTGCAAGTTATGTTGGGGGCACGCACCCACCCTCTACAAGTCATGCTGGGGGAAAAAGTCCAATCACTGCTATTCATATTGGTAATAGGTATGTAGCCTCTACAAGTCATGTTATCAACCCATCACTAACCTCTACAAGTCATGTTGGAGATGTGCAACCAACCACTTCTAGTCATGCTAGGGGCATTGATTTTGTTGAGAAACCTAGATGGATAGGACATAAACTTAAGTTCCCTTGAAATATTTGCAAGGGAGATCACCTTACTCATCTATGCCCTGGCATTCCAGAGGTACAAACATTATGGTCCCTGTCTACAAGCTCTTTTGATTCTGAGTCTTCTGAGGTTTCCTCTTAGCCTATTAAGCCATTGGTTAAGAAAGTGTTCATGCCAATGCAGTCATCGGCTGATCCCACTCCTCTTTTTGGGGGTGAGGTTCCTTTATACCATGTAGTCTCTCAACCTATTCAGTCATTGGTTGAGAAATTGGTCACGCTGATGCAACCATCGACTTATCCCACTCCTCTTTTGGGGGGTGAGGTGCCTTTAGACCTTGTAGTCTCTCATCCTATTCAACCATTGGTTGTGAAAGTGGTCATGCACATGCAGTCATCGGCTGAGCCAACTCCTCTTTTGAGGGTGAAATTACTTTAGACCATGTAGTCTCGCAACCTATGCAGTCATTGGTTGAGAAAGTGGTCATGCTATTGCGATCTTCGGTTGATCCCACTCTTCTCTTGGAGAGTGTTGAGTCTACCAAAGTGGTCATGTTGATGCCATCTTCGACTAATCCCACTCCTCTCTTGAGGAGTGAAGTGTCTACTGACTATGTTTTTAGCATTTCCAGTTCCATACTTTCAGAATAAGGGGGCATTTAGCTCGCTCCGAGCGCACCCCCTCCAAACCCTAGTATGGTTTCCTTTGATTGAAATGATCTTGTTGAGCCTCGTCTTCCTTCTTATGCACCTTTTCAAATAAGGGTTGAAGTTAATTCAACAATCATTTATCATTGTATTGTGGATGAAGGAGCCTCTGCAAGTATTTTATCCTCCTCGGTTTGGAAAGTCTTGGGATCTCCCGAGCTTGTGTCTGCTTCGCATGAGTTGTTGGATTTTGATAGATGTCCTAGTGAATATTTAGGGGTTCTTCCTCAGTTACCTATCTTTTTAGGTGGGAATATTGTCCTTGTTGATGTTATAGTGGTGCAAGGCCCGTTAGATTTCAATATGCTTCTCGGGCGTGATTATGTATATGCTATGAATGTTGTGGTGTCTACGTTTTTTCAGGTGATGCATTTCCCTCATAAGGGAAGAATTTTCACTATCGACTAGCTAGCATCTGATAATCACCATCCTAATTCGGCATTAGTTCAGGTTGCCCCTTTATATGTTCCTAGTGTTCATGTAGACTCTACCACGCCACGGGTTAATTATGTGGCGTCTTATCCTCGATGTTCAATTGCTTCTGAGAAGGAACCTATGAAGTCATGTTTTCCCTCTCGATACCTGGTCTCAGAAATTGATCTATTGGTTTATCTAATGGGGGCATGGGAGCCCTTGTTTCCCCCTCTAGGTCCAAGTGATCTTGAGTCTCCTTCTGAGTTTGATTTCATTGTTTGTAGATCCTCAAGCCCTCATGCTTGTGATTCTTCGTTGATAGAATCCACCAGTCCTGGCCAGATCCTACATCGTCATATGGAATAGGGTTATTTTACTTCACCCTTTGGGACTATCGACCCTCGTTTGCATGATTTCTCGAATTTTGAATTTCCTTCAAATGAGGATATCCTTGAAGCCATGACTACGATTTCTATTCTGTGGAAAGACTTACACCATGGTTTGTGTTTTATTCCCTTTTGGGAGACTTCCCAAGTTGACTATCAAAGAGACTCTTGGTCTAAGCCTAGTGGTGGGCTCTACCTGAACCAGTTTCATGCATGATTCGTAGCCCCCATGGGTCTTCTTTTAATCCCTTTTCAGACCCTCTAAAAATGAAAAGATTGTTGAGCGATCTTGTTGACCTTCATGCTAGCTAAACTAAAATTTGAAGTCACATCTATCCAGTGGTAGTTTACGCCTTTTTTGGTCTGGATGGTCAACTATACAAACAAAGTTATACTCTAGGAGATTCAGTTCCCTAGAAAAGTATTCTCAGGTATGATTTTAACCCTTTTTTGGGCCTGAGGGACTAAATTTACGAAAAAGGAACCCCCATGGAGTCCATAGTTAAGCTCTTTTTAGACTCCCTAAAATTGAAAAGATCGTCGAGTGACCTTATTCTTTCACACTCATTAAATTGGTCCAGAAGAAAATTCCTGACTGAGTCCATAGTTAATATTTTTTCAGACTCCTTAAAAATGAAAAATTTGCCGAGTGATCTTGTCTTTATCACACTCGTTAAAATGGTTTTGAATAGACGTCTTTTCAGTGCTAATTTACCCCTTTTTCGAACTGACTAGACTATCTTCGAAAAAGGTACCCCCAACGAAGTCTCCTTTTACGTTTTTTCAGACTCTCTAAATATGAAAAACCGTTGAGCTTACCTTCTTTGGGCTCATTAAAATTACATCGAAGGACGTTACCATTGTGTGTCTTATTAATCGCATTTACATACCTATGTATTTGTCTTAATGTCGGCTCCATGTTGCTCTCAACTGAACCATATGAAGAATGCCTTATAGGCAAGGCCTGTAGCACTTTGCCTCTGCATCTTGACACCTTTGGACCCTGGAGGATTTTTCCCGAGTGTCCTTTTCCTACATATGTCCCTTTTCCCTGAGCATTCATGTGTTCTGTGTGCTTGGAACTAGCATGTCTGCAACACTCGATCCTCCTTTATAACGTAGCATTCTTTTATTCTTTTTCAAGATTTCCAAAATTATTGAAAAAGACAAAAAATCTAATATACCCCAAAAAGAGGAAGGGAAAAGTAGTTTCTTTTTATTGGCAGCATAATGAGTTGCCCTTGGACAAAGAACATCCTTCTATTTGTTCGTTAAGCTCTGGGATTTAATATGACCTTAGGAAGTTGTTCTCTCTACATAGAGTTGTGTCCTCCTTCGTTTGGTTATTCTTCCAAACATATGGAGAGTTTGTGTTGCCTCCTGCATCGTGAACTTATGTCAATGCCATGTTTCCTGAGTCTCATCATTTGTCGTGCTATTGTCCAAGGGAATTTTTTACCAAGCCTAAGTCGTCCCCTCTAAATTTTGTCTCTTGCCCTCATGCCCGTCCATCCCGAAAGTCCAATCAAGTCCTTGTTTGAAATAAATGAAGCCTTTAGTATGATCATGTACCTGACAAGCCATCGAAGACCTCTAGGTAGTGAATTCGTACACTTATATTAGACTCCTACCCGATTTTTGAAGATTTTGAAGTTGATGCTCGAGCTCTGAAGGCCTCATCTCTAGCCATCAGGCCTGATTCACTTCTTGAAGATGGATACTATAAATGTATATCTTTTTCATTTCGATATGTAGATCCACCATGTATTTCTCGCGGCTACACTTTATATAGTTATATGACATGGATCTATAGTGTATTTGATTGGTAGCCATGATTTTATTTCATTTCGAACATGGGTATGCCCACCTCGGTAAGATAATTGTTATTTTGCAGATGACACCTCCTGAATTATGGTCTTTGGGATCACTGGTTTGGTATGTGGATAAAGATTGATAATGCATTTCGGTCATCAGATTCTCTTCTAACCTCACACATTAGGGAGCATCTATTGTAACCCTAATTTTCACCAGACATGCTTACCTGGCATCAAGCCATCTCATATTCCTTCTTTTCCAAGTTAGTACTAAACAACTCTTCTTAAAAACACCCTTTTTAAAGGCACATGCACCCTGCTCCACTACAGCCCATGTGTACACTCTAGCTAACTCACTACAACCCGCGTGTAGCTACAAAAGCACGAAAAATGGAAAGTTGCCAATGGAACACATAATTTTGGGTAAGTTAACAAAACATTTCGACCATGCATGGCTAGTCATTTGACCAAATAACTAGCTCCTTCTATCCTATAAAAGAAGGGGTAGGGGTCCCATTTGAAAGGAGGAAAATCATAGTAAAGAAACTCTACCCGAATTAGCATTCCCCTAGCCTGAACCTTTTGCAACTATTATGTGAAGAGAAGCATATACAGAAGCAGTTGGAGCACAATTGAAGAGGAGCCCAGGAGCAATACTAACCACATATTGTAAAGTTTACTCTTGTGAAGATTAATACAAAAGGAATACTTTTTTCGTGCCACCATATCACGTGTTCAAATTATGTATTTATTTTATGATATTGTCACATCTAACCCAACAATTAGTATATGAAATGCATTTTTTCAACTCTCTGTTTGCCCATGTGTGAATGCAGGTCAGATTTGGGAGGAGGCTTGCAGTCAAGGAGCGAGTGAAAGAGAAGGGATCGACATCAAATGAAGGATTTAAGGTAGAGTTACATAATCTTGTTTGCACCTTTGTATTGCATGAATGTGGGGTTTTGTGTTGGGAGAATAGAAAAAAGTAGAGGCCTTTAAATGGTGATTTTCTGCATGAATGATTAAACCCTTAGTGCTAGTATGTAGGAGGGATTTCCCACCCACAATAGGAGATGACTTGTCTTCTAGGGTTATTACTCAACATTTTAGTGTTTCTCTTGCTTCCCATATTATTCTAGTCTTGTCAAAGGTTAAATGTGGAGGTTAATACCTACCAAATCTACCATAATATCAACACTCCCTCCTGGCTAGGGAGGTATTAAAGGAAATGGTCTTGAGCACAAATATACCATTCAATTGGTAGCATCATCATAGCAACATAGGATATATCATGATCATGTAGATCAACCCACGAGGAAAATCATTAGTATAAGTATCATCTGATAGCATCAACTGCATCATCTCTCAAATCCATACTCCATATGAGTAATTGGGCATGATGATGAATAAGTCACTCACTCCACATAGTGATACAAGAACCATTCTTCTAATTATTCTAATTCCATTATCACATTGAATATCCATCTAGTTGGCAATCATCTCCAACACTAGTGGTATTCTCCATGGAAATCAGAGCAATGCCATCCAATAGAACACAACTGTTTCTATCCATAGTAGTACAAAACTACTATATAGTGGTACACAACCACACCTATTAGCACACAACTACTAACCAGTGACATGTAGTCACAACCAGTGGAACACATCCACCACAGTAGCATATAGATACTATCTAGAGACATACAATATCCAAGCAAATCATATCATATGATATCAACATGCATAAAAATATCATGATACAAATTGAGTCATATGGGCCATTATTCCACTCACATATTTGATATATGGAAGAGCATATGCCCTCAGAAAGTAAAACATCAGCCATGGGATATCTGGACTATTCTTCCCAAGCATAGAATAATAAATATCCCTAATTTATGAACCTAGAACATTCACCTAACAGGGCCATTCCTCTGACACTAATCATAGTGAAACCTAGAGAGAATGAGTTTTCCCAAGGGAATTCCCATCCCTGATTGTTGAAACTAGACCATTCACCTAAATAGGCCATTCCTTCAGAACTAATCACAATGAAACCTAGAGAGAATGAGTCTTCCCTGCACCAACCCCCAAAACAGACCATTCTTTGAAAATTCTCACAATTATGAACTTCAAAAGAATGAATTCTTGGTGAGGCAGACCATTCTACTTGACCACTACTCAGAGTGACTACCAGGAGTAATGACTGTCCTAGACCATTCCCCCACACTGGCCATAAGGGGAATGGTTTTCTATGGTACATCAACAATCTATTAGACCATTTTCATTATAAAAATGACTGTTTGATCTAAACCATTTTTCGAACTAGAAAATGATTGTCCGTCAGAAATCTTGAACCAGTTTCTAAACTGGAAAGGAACTTCCCAATCTGGACCATTTTCCAAACTGGAAAATGAATTTCCATTAATAAATAACATATCAGTTCTCCCTCCCAACCTGGGAGTAATCACTTCATTTTTCAATAAGGAAGTCATCTCCGTGAGCCCCATATTGTCCCTTAAGTATGCAAAATTTTCATCTTGGACAGAGGCTTTACAGAAATATTTGTTATCTACTCATCTGTGGAGATATACTAGAGAACCACTTCTCCCCTCTGGACTTTATCAAAAAGAAAATAATGTTCGATCTCACTGTGCTTCGACTTGTCATGGAACATCTAGTTCTTTGAATGCTTCACACAGCTCTGATCATCACAATATATCACGTTCAAATCCAACACCTGAGCAGATAGTCCAGAAAAAAAATTATGGAGCCACACTGCTTCTGTACAAGCATCACAAGATGCAATATAATATGTTTCTATAGTGTTGATTGCAACATAATTGTGTTTCCTGCTACCCATGACATTGTGCAAAAGCTCAAACTAAAACATATCCAGGTAGCACTTCTTATGTCATATGCACTCCCTGCCCAATCTGAATCGATAAATCCATGCAATTGTATATCATAACTTAAATGTCCCACAAAACAAATATCTGGCTGAGTATTCTCCAAATACATTAACGAGCCAATCAATTGTCGATACATAGATGGGTCTACTGGATTAGAGTTTCTCAACTTCTTCATATTTTTCATCATGGGATTTTTCCATGGATTTGAAATCCATCATCCTGGACTTCTAAAGAACCATTTCAATATGCTTCCTCTGTCATAGGAATTTTTCACCACGATTATGATGTACATGAGATGCTTTGCACCAAGTTTTCTTAAATCCATACAAGGCCTTATTCCATCTGCATACAAGGGTCTCTTTCTGGTATAACTCAAAACCTTGACGTTTCTCTGCATACACTTCTTCTTCAATTACTGTGTTGAGAAGAACAGTCTTTACATGGCTCAGGTAGGGGTATATTTGGTTACTAGAACAATTTTTCATCATAGTCTTCTCCCTCCTACTAGGAGAACCATCTAGCTCTAAGTGTCACCTTGCATTTATCAATGCTTAAGTCTTTTTCAAAATTTCTCACATACATTTTTCTTCATCACAACTGCCTTCCATTCCTTCTGCTTGACTACTTCTAGTGGGTTCAAAATGGTTCAATTTGGTTGTTCTGACTTTTCTTTCTTTCTTGGAATCTTCATGTTCTTCCTCATATTTCTCTTCAATGTTGGATTCCATGGAATATTATATAGATTACATGTCCTTGTTCCTAAAGGATCGAACCTTCCTCCATAGGAACATAAATGTAGATGGACAACCAAGGATATTCAAGGCTTATTTTCTAAGAAGACTTATTCTAGAGTCAAACTGAATAAGTGTTGGTTATCATGGTTTCAACTTCTAATGAAGAACAAAGATAGATACTTCATAGTCTTTACGGATGTTGGGAACATGCCCATTTTGGGGAAAAGTCCATTTTTGGAGAGAAAAGCATGAAGTGGAAGAAAAGACAAATGGAAGAAAAAGCACCACAAGCAAGGGAAGCATGTGAGGCACACATGCAAGGGAGACCTAACTACTTTAGGGTTAGGGTTTTTGCAATATATTATAATGGTTTATAAGCCAAGAATATGTATAAGTAGTACCTAGGAGGTCTAGGAGAGAGACCTATGAGGGGAGACAGAAAGGAGAGTGAGAAAGGATAGAAAAATGACATTTTATAAGTTGGTGAGCTAGAGAAGAGTCAAGAAACTCGATCCCGAGGGTTATATTGCAGACTAAGGAGCCTGGTACGATCTAGTCAGCCTCACATGGATCGGGAAGACTGTTGATATTGTAATATCCAAGACTGTAAACGTGTGTGGCGTGATATATTGTTGAGATATAATAAAAGAGATTGAGGGATAAATATTTGTGGGTGTAGCCTAGGAGTGGGTGAACCAAGGTAGACCTTGTGTTATGTGACTAAATGTTATGCATCACCATTATTGTTAATGAATAAATAGATGAATGAATGAAGAATCTAATTAGATATGATATTCCACATGCATGAGTAAGAGTGACAGATTAATTAAGACGTTAGACTAAATAATTGAAGATCACAAAGTACAACCACAGATCCCCATGTATTCCTAGGTTGCAAGCTTCTGAGTATTGCAGCCACCCATAGAACTATCTTGGGTGACACTATACAGTGCACCTTGTGTACTACACTACCTTCCAGTTAACTAGGGGGGACGATAGTTTTAGAGGGATTTTGTTAGAAGCTTGTTAAATCTGAACCTGTGTCAACTTATGACAGTAAGGTAAGATAAGAGTAGATAAAATAGTTAAGCCAACAAATGGTTTCATTTCCAGTTGGAACAAAATGGGATTAAGTGAATAAGATTTGTTTAAGAAGTGTAAAAATAATGTCAGATCCGACGACAAAATGAGAATATAAAAAGGGATGTTGAGACCGTGGAATCCAACGAAGGTAGATATTGAGAGTTGGTTGAAAAAAAAGGAGCTGTAATTTGCACAGAAAGATAAGAGAAAACTGAAGTTAACACCGCGCAAATACCTAAAAAAGTACGTATTCAATAACTTACATGAAGTATTTTTTTTTATTTCTCGTATGTGTTGCAGGAGTGGATATTGAGGTTGAAATACAACCACCCTACAAATCGAATCAGACATTTAGAGTGGAATCATGTGGAGATTGTTCAATTGCAACAAGTTGACAATAAATTTGCGTGCACAGTAGAGTTCTGGTTAGACAACATTGTTGCAGGATTTATCATAGAATTTGCAGTAGATACTATGAAGTCTTACAGTGCAGCAAAGAAAGAGATCTTGAAGGGACCTTGAGGTAAGTATATCAGATCATTGTATAATTCCATTAAGGTATTACTATATAACAAGGGTGTAATGACAATGGCCTCAGACATATAAACTTCCCTGTGTGCATGGGGGAAGGGGGGAAGCATTAATAAGAGACAAAGAAATGGAGAAAGAAATGGATAGAGGAAAGAAGAAGGAGGCCTTGGACACATTCATGATGGAGGAAGATCAGGGCAATGAGATCATGGAAACAACTGGAAGAACGCATAGTGGAGTACCCTACCAATATAATATGAACAACAAGAAGAGATCCATAGCCACGAGGGAAGGCTTGGCATGTGATGAAGAAGAGGTAGAGTATATATGGGTTGTGGAGTATATTGAGGAAATCCTGCACGTGACATATGAAATCAATACAAGAGGTCCAAGAACAGGAAAAAAATGCAACACTCTTATCCATATCAGTGTCAGTGTGGAACCCATAAACTCATGTGCGACTAATACACCAATAAGAACACCACCATTTAGACAATCAAATTTCGGAAGGAAGACAACATGAAGTACATCTAGTCAAGGAGAAGAAACTTGAGGATCCAGTTCAGGAAGTGGTAGCAAAGTATCTAGACTGCCCGGAGATAGTAGTTTAACATTTAGGATGGAAGGACATGATCCCACCATCAGATTAATAAAATTCAAGGGAGAGGCATTGGAGGACCCTAAGAAGCACTTGTTCATTTGTGAAAAGATCTAGGAAGCAAAATAGATCATGGATGAAGACACTAAACTTGTGCATTTATCCATCATGCTAAGTGACCACACACTAGATTGGTACATAAGCTTAGATACAAATAGTCCACCAAGGACAACTAGAACAATTGTGGATATCAAGAAGCTACTGATAAATGAATTCCAGAAGCCTATCTCAGAGGATCAATACATGAATGAGATGATAGATATCATACATAAACTAGGATAATCTGTGTGGGAGATTGACCAGAGATTCAAATGATTGAAGGGAAAGCTAAAATATGTCATGGCAGACATGCATCATAGGCATATGTTTGTCAATTCCCTGCGACCACACTTGAATTACCCTTTGAGACAACAAAAGTTTCAAACTCAGGCAGAGGATCTGCATGCAGCCCTACAACTAGAAGAGAACCAATATCAGAAGACAAATCCATCCATAGAGGATTTGAAGGACGATCTGAAGAACTTAACATTTCAACTAAACCAGAGCAGGGGTAAGGACAAAATATAAGATGTTTGGTGCACCACATGTAGGACAGAAGGACACCACCAGAATGAATTCCCAACATTCGTGCAGTACATGGAAACAAGACTGCCAAACCCTTTTCCATCAAGAGGAATATGGTGTGAGATCTGTAAGACATAGGTGCATGATCCATAGCATTGTCCAATGATGCATAAATACTAGAAAGTTCCTAAGAGTTCATATTGAAACTTTTTCAAGTTAGTAAGCCATGGTGAAAAATATTCCAGGACAATGGAGTTGATGAGGGAATGAACATCAGATACCTATAGGGTGTAGGAAGAGATGATGATAGGGAAAGATGCACTACAGCTCAACCAAGTACAAGCCCCATATAACATTGCACCATAGCAATATAACACTACTCAGTCATAGTACAATACCGCACAACCTTAGTATAACCCCACGTAGTACAACCAGGTGCCCTAGTACAACGCACTACGAGGCGATCGAGTTGGATATATAGGTGGAGGACGCGGTAGGGGAGGATTTGGAAGAGGCAGAGGACTGGTGGTGTGTCATAACTGTCAACAACCAGGACACTATGCAAGAGAATGTTCACTTCCACCTGTGACCTGTATGTATTGTCGTGAATCAGATCATGATACAAAATATTGTCCAACACTATTGGGGAAGATCCAGAAAAAGAGAAATTAGAACAATCAAAATGTTTAGTGTATTTCTACAGAAGCAAGGGATGACGAAAAAAATATCAACATAGTTAAGCATGGAGGAACTAAGACAGGAAATGACCCAGTAAGACAAGATCCAACACAACACCAACGGGTGAAGAAGAATGTTGAACCACATAAGTAGTTTGATGCATAGAATGAACAGGGGATACTCAAGCAAGATAGACAAGAATTCTTGAAGCTAGACATTGCATCTACATCAAATGCACAACATACTCAGGACATACCAATGTATGAGATGCCTTCATTACTGGATCATACTAACAAACCACAATCTCTCGGATAAGTAAGTACCATAAACCCTTTTATGGAATCCCGTGTTAAGCTATTAAATGACCAATACTCTGTTAAAAATTTGCAAAATGTGATAGAAAGATGTAACTTAGAGGTAGAGGGGAAATTACAACAAAAAACAGTCCATCACCTACATACAATAAGGAGTACAAGCAGGGAATTCAGATTAAATGATAACATTGGAGATTTCAATATGGGGGACATCATATTGGATTTAGGCTATGAGGTGAATGTGTTACCCAAGAAGACATGGAAATGTATGGGAGAGCCCACATTAGGATATTCATTATTTCAATTGAAACTATCAAATCAACACAAATTTATACCAAATGGAAGGCTAATGGGTGTGACAGTAGATATAGATGGAGTGCACACTAAGGAAAACTTTGAAGTAATATAAATAGTGGATGACACAACACCTTATCTAGTATTGCTTGGACTGGATTGGGCATTCAAAAATCAGGCCATAATCAATTTGGAGATGAGGAGTCTGACATTCGAGTCAGAAGAGTATAGATTCATTGTGCCACTAGACCCATCAGAAGTATAAAGGTTTGTAGATCCCACATGTTTAGACCTAGAGGAAATTAACCAGTTGTACAGAACCACCACACGAGAAGAAGACTATGTGAATCCAACTATAGATGGGGTACTCAGTTGTATAAGTATCACATCATGCACATCAAACTTAGATATTGGGTTGGAAAATTGGGAGCAGAGATAACATGAAGTCTCCAAAAGAATATGCACAAGAATAGACCGCGCAGTACAATGGGTAGGTACATAGATAAGAGAACCTCCTAGATTTCATGGGTTGAACGACTTAGAAGAATTCCTAACAATATATGAAGATGAAGTTTTACCAAATTAGAGGCTCTTATCTTTGGATATAGCACTCAAGGAAACACCTGCAAGATGGTGGGGTCCGCAAAAAGACACTGCTAAGGACTTTTACCAATGCAAATGATTATTACGCATTAGATTCGGTGCAGAGAAGAAGAGAATAATGATGCAAAGATATGATGGATAGGAGTCACCCCTTGAACACTTGAATAAGTGCATAACATTATGGAAAATGACACCACCATAGGAATGGCCTCATCACTTTATTCATACACTAGAAGGAATCCTAGAAAACTAGTATGTGGACCAGGAACTATGCAGAGAAACTGCAGAATGGATAGTATTACAAAAACTCTATACAGTCACTTTCTCATTTGAACATTAGAACCCCAACATAGATTCAACACTCAAATAGATCAGAGGGGTAATATTCATTCAAGAACCAGAGGTTGAAATCATAATAGAGTACCAACAACATAACAAAAGGACAATAAAGGGATTATTGTCATGCTACCATGTGCAAGAAGAAGCACCAGATGAAGATGAATCGCACAACATTCAGATAACATAAATTGAAGGTAAAAGAGAGGTGGAAGGTCCACCTTTGGAATCAAAAGTTTTTGTTGTGTCAATCAAGGTGAATGAAGTTAAAATTGGGACAATTGAGAATCCCAAAATGGCCAGCATTGGAGACCACTGGGATGAGAAAATAGTAGAAATCTTAACAGAGTTACTGCGCGAGTATAGTGACCTATTCCCAACAACATTTATAGAAATGAAAGGCATAGCAAGATATCTATGAGAGATGAAGATACCTCTCAAATCTGAGGCTATATCAGTAAGATAATGACCATATAGACTGAACCCAATATATAAGAAGAAAGAAAAAGCAGAAATTGACAGGATGTTGGAGGATGGAATCATAGAACCAATGGATGAATCTAAATGCGTAAGACATATGGTAGTTCAGGAGAAGAAGCAGGGAGGGATAAGGATATGTGTCGACCCAATGAAGTTGAATGATGCTTTCCTTCATGACCCTTTCCCTACCCCTTTCACAGATGAGGTATTAGAGAATGTAGGATGCTAGGAAGCATACTCATTTAAAAATGGATTCTAAGGCTACCATCAAATAAATATATCCCCAGAAGATAGGTACAAGACCACTTTTTCCATAGAATGGGGATCCAACCAGTACACAGTCATGTCCTTTGGCTTGAAGAATGCACGGGCTATATTCTCAAGAGTATTCATAGCTTCTTTTAAAGAATTCATCCATCAATTTTTAGAAGTATACATAGATTATTGGAGAATATACAATATCTTGAAGGGTCATGTAGAGGTGTTAAGGATGATGTTGGAAAGATGCAGGTAGTGTCAGATATCATTAAATATAAAGAAGTGCATATTTGGGACACCTGTTGGGATACTGTTGGGCCATATAATGTGCAAACAAGGCTTGCTAGTAGATCCTTCCAACATTGCAGTGATTGCCAATCTATCACCACCAAAATCATTACATTAGTTGAGAGAAACATTGGGACACATAGGATACTACAGGAAATTCATAAAAGGGTATGTGTGGATCATTGCGCTAATGGAGAAAATGTTGAGGAAAGATAGTAAATTTCAGTGGAATGAGGACTGTCAACGAGGATTGGACACTCTAAAAGAGAAGATGGAAACAACAACAATACTAGTATTTCCAAATTGGGAAAAGACATTTCATGTGCATGTAGATGCATCAGCTATAGCACTTGGATCTATTTTGGCACAACCAGGAACATGGGAATTGGACCATCCTATATCATTTGCTAGTAGAAAACTGTTAGAGTCGGAGCAGAATTACAATACCATATAAAGAGAAGGATTAGTTATGGTCTATGCACTCTAGAAGTTCAGAAATTACTTGATGGGAAAACATTTCAAGATGTTTACAGACCATTCAAATCTTAAATACCTAGTCAATAAGCCAGTGTTGGGGGAGAGAATTTGTATATGGTTACTATTGTTCCAGGAATTTGACTTTGAAATAATAGTCAAACCAAGGAAGTTGAATGAAGGACCTGATCACCTATCAAGGATCACTAATGGAGAGGAACATACGAACTTAGAGGACAACTTCCCTGATGCACAGTTATTTTCAGTCCAAGTAGCTAATGAATATTTTGTTGACATCATTCAATACTTGAGTACGGGGACCATGCCATAATAATTCAACATTGCACATAAGATAAATCTAGTAGTCTGAGTTGTAGACTATCAATTGATTGCAGGACACTTATATAAGATGGGTGCAGACAACATCTTGAGAAGATGTGTACTAGAACATGAAAGACCTAGGATTTTAGCAGAGGCCCATGAGGGAATAGCAGGAGGAAATTATGCATGCAAATCTACAGCACAGAAGGTATTTTGTGCAGGAATATGTTGGTCGATCATTCATAGAGATGCAAAATACTATTGCCAAAAATGTGATGTATGTCAGAGGGTTGGCAAACCTAATAGATGAGACTATATGCCCCTAGACCACAAGTAACCTTGCAGATATTCAACAAATGGGAAATAGACTGTGTAGGACCAATTAAACCACCAACAAAGAGGTCAGGAGAAAGGTATATCATTATTGCGATAGAGTATCTAACAATATGGGCAGAAGCAACACCAATAAAATATTGCAACTCATAGACAACAACACACTTCTTGTTTGAGTAAGTGATCACTAGATTTGGATGCCCAAGGATTTTGGTGAGTGATCAAGGATCTCACTTCATTAACAATAATATTAGGGCTATGACCAAGGATTTTGAATTCTATCATCAAAAGAGTACACCATATCACCCTCAAGAAAATGGTATAGTAGAATCCTTTAATAAGATCATAGAGAATGCATTGACAAATATTTACAATGTCAACGAGGACGATTGGGACTGTAAGATACCAGAAGTATTATTGGCATACATGACTACATGCAAAAAGTTGATAGGACAGACACCATTCAGGTTGGTATATGGACAAGAAGCAATGGTTCCATTAGAATTTTTGGTACATAGCCTGCGCATAGCAACAATCACCAGCATGACAGAACGATGCGCAGTACAAGAAAGGCTATGTCAGCTACTGGAGATGGACGAAGATATAATCCTAGTAGGATTTCACCAAGAAGTATAGAAAGAAAGGGAAAAATATTGACATGACAGACATATTATAAGGAAGAGTTTCAAGGAAGGAGACCTAGTCTTAGTATATGATAGTAAATTTCTTCAACACCCAGGAAAATTCATAGCACATTGGTTGGGACCATATGAAGTGAAAATTATCACATATGGGGGAGTTGTACAGTTGAAGGATTTAAGAGGTACATAACTTAGAGGAATGATCAATGGGATTGAACTGAAACTCTACAAGGACAGTCAACCTCCTAGCACTTAGAAAGTTATCGTGCAATAAAGAGAGATGAAAAAAAAAATCCACGATGAAAAGACCAAAGTCTTCACGCAGCATAAGACAAAAACACTGTGTGCCAAGGAAAGGTGAGATAGCACAAATTTTTCGTGCACTCAAAAATCCCAATGCGCTGGAAAAAGGACCAATGGTCAGAAAAAGGAGGAAATTTGAAAAATGGTGTTTACAGAAAAACGACGCTAACTGGCGACGTCTATCAAATTGAATGTCACATGCTCTCGAAGCGTCTTTGCATTAATCGTGCCAAATGGAATCATCTATAAAATTGAATTTCAAGTACTCTCGAATCTGTTATCCACAATTTTGGTCATTGAGATGATGTCATGATAATGTCATGATGATGGAAAATCAAGCTCTTCACTAAGAACATTTTCCTGAAAAAGGTTACACTTGTCTGCTTCCAGAAATCATGTTTTTGAAGAAGTTCGCAGGCTGCCTATATACTTGCTTGTGAGAATGCCTGATTCTCGTAGGCTGCATTAAGGTGGAGTGCGAGAAGTTCGCACTGTACTCATGGTTAGGGTGCGAACATGTTCTTAAAGAAGGAAAAAGGACAAGTTCTCGATCCTTCTAGAAGGGAATCTTCTAGAAGGATGAGTTGGCTTTCGAATGGTTGGCAAAGTACTGACTTTCCAGATATATTGGGATCATTCCCTATCCAAGTAACTAATCTATCTTCTCCTATATATTGAGGAGATTTCTCATGGAAAAGGTTAGAAGCAAACTAGCAAGAGATTGATTGGAGAATTAGTGCAAGACTGTATGGAGGACTGATGCTACAGCAGCAAGAGACAACAGCAAGGTCATCATATGTGGTTGATTTTCTTCATGCATGAGCAAGTGTGTGTGTTAGAGCTAGGAGCCATTGAAAAGAGACCTACCACATCAAGGCTCAGGTTGTAAGTTTCACTTTCAGTTAATTCAATACAGGAATATGTCCCTTTCCCATAAAGATGATGTTACTTTATTACATAATTCCTTGATCATATGTATAGGCTAGCTATTGAACATATTAATCTGCCTTTACTTCGATTGGTTCGTACTGTTGTGATCTAAATGGTGCAAGAGCATTGGAGAAAATCTTGGAACAACAGAGATATAAGGAAAGAGTTCATAAGGTATGTCCACAATCCTTATTTCTTAGTTCATTCAATAAGTTAAGTCTAGGGAAAGTGTATTATTCTCTCCTATTTTGTTCTAGATCCAGGTGGATCTAGGGAGATCAGTTTGTGTCCGCACTCATGGATTTATCCTGAAACAAAATTGGTGACTCCACTGGGGAACTTATCCCTTTTGTCTTTATGGTTTTGAATTTTCTGTGGCCATTTGCTCTATTTGCCTTTTTCTCTTGATTTGTCAGTTTCTGAGTCCTAAGGATACCCTGAGAGACCTTTTGGGTCTATAAGTCAGTTTGATTTTTGCTTGCTTTTTCAAAATTTTCATTAGTTTCAGGAATTGTTGCACTGTGTCCATTGACAGCCTATGAGAACTACTAAAGTTCGCACTCTGCATATATATTCCAGTGCGGACAGTTCGCACTCTGCATTACAATGGCTTGCGAGAATACTTTCTTCTCGCACTGTGTTCCACACTGGCCTGCAAACATATTTCTTGAAAATTTTGAATTCAAGTTTTGACTTTGTTAACTGCTCAGAACTGTTGATTTATCCCTTTCTGGCTTACTGGATCAGTGACTTACATATCTTTTGCTTAGTTTGCTTTCTTGAACTGATCTAGGGTTTCTAGGTTTTTTCTTGCCTTGGTAGCTTGACTTTCATTTTTTGGCTCTTTTTGGCATTTTCAGTCTCTCTGATTTCTGGAGTTGAGTGTGTCGAGCTGGCTAAGAACCAGTGATTGGTTGAGATTTGAGTGTTTGGTGTTTCTCGTTTGCTTGTTGGTTCGAAAGGACATTTTTCATTTGCATTGAGGAACTTCTTGGTTTGCTTTTGTTTTTACTTTCATTGAAAGTTTTGGTTGGGTTGTCATTGTTTGATTGTTGATGATTTGATTTTCTTTTCTCATTAGTCAGAGTTCTTCTTGGAAAGTGAACGACAAGTTTTCTTTCAAGATCTTGTTTTGCTTTGTTGAAAACATTGAAAATCAAGTTTTAGAGTATTGAAGTTTTGAAAAGACATATTGAGATATTGCTCATTGATACATGATTGTTTGCATTAGCATCTGAAAGGAAATTGAGCATTGCATTTGCATTGTAGTATTGAGATTGATTCGGAAATTGTTCTCTCTCTTCCATAACTAGGATTCATCGAATGAAAAGAATTATATTTCATCATATCCTTGCATTATTTGGGTCAGAGTCACACATCATGAGTTTCACTTCCGTTACCTTTGAGTAAACAACAGCCATTAAAAACATTAAGTAATATTAAAATTGATCTAGTAACTCTTTTCTAGGGCTCTTTTACACCAAGATTTAGCTAGGCTAGTGCTTTGGAGTAGGAAGAGAGACACACTCTCCAAAAGCTCAAAAACACACAATAGTATCTTGAGTTAGGGAGTGTAAAATTCCATTGACCACATATTGTCCTGGGAAGCCCTTCTAACACAAGGGTCAAGCATTAGGTCGCATTGGTGTTGGCAGAGTTACTAACCCTGCTTTGTTGACATCAGTGTAGATATTGCATGTATTACGGGGATCACTCCGAGGTATACCCACAATTATGAGTGGAAGCCTTTGAGTTTGTTTCGGGCTCGATACCATGCCCTTGCATGTGGATCGGACTGACGACTGTTTCCCCAGGCAGTACTATTGTTTGTGGTGACCTTAGTGTCCTATCTCTCTAGGTACCTACCCAAGGTGACTGTGGAGGGGAAAGTCTTCACAATACTTGGAATCGATGTTGATCAAACTCACTCAGGCTCCTTGGAGGGTATACCCACGATTATGTGTGGGAGCTTGCACCAGGGCGTAAGTCTATTAAGTAGGTCGTCAACATAACTTTTCCATCCTAGCCCCACCCCTTCTCATCTCGTTGTTGCGACGTTGGATTTCATCACCAACTAGTGGCTTCGATATTAGAAGGTATTGTTTGCTTGGTGATTTCTTCTAGATTTTATTTACTAGTGTGTGTTGTTTGTTTCTCGTAGTTGACCATAGGATTTTCGTTGGGGAGATTGTTACTTATTTACAATTGCTCCCCCGCGACGTTCACGTAGGATGCAAGGTTTGTCTCCGGAACATCCGGAAACTTCACAACCTTTGCATACAGCTACACCTGAGGGTACCCCTGAGGACTCTCCTCGTCCGGGTGAAATCCCCCTTGTTACTTTACCACATGTGGACATCAATGACGTCCCAAAAGTTTTTACACCACCTCCACAAGTAGCATCCACTGATCCTCTTGCTGATTTTCGAATTACCAATACTATAGAGGACTATCGGATTCGTCGTGGTGAACGACCTGTCGGGCGATTTAATCCTTCTGAATAAACTCTTGTTACATCCTCTGAATCAACCGTCGGGCCTTCTTATAGTGTAGTTGGCCAAGATCCTTTTTGGTCGGGTGATTTCCGACGAGTATTGTTTGGTACTGAATCACCTCCTGTTTACGAAATCAACCCTCCTGTGTCTCCTGAACCGAAAACTATACCAGAAACTACCACTTATCATTTTGTTCTCCCTCCCAAGATGGCCCATCTCGCAATTACTACAAGTGTCCAAACCGAGATTCCTGCAACTACTCTTGCCCCTATCAATACCCATCAACCTCCTGAGGTCAATCCAAATTTACCCCCTGGTTACCATGCTTTGAATCCTTTGTTGAATGTTTCCCATCCAACACCCCCACAAACTCCAGCTGGTTCTCCAGGTGGTCCTCAGTTTCCTGGGCATCCTATTCCCGGTTTCATCCCGACACTCCCTCAGTTTCCTACTCGAAATCCTACTACTAGTAACACTATCCCAACTGTTGCACCAAACTTGCACATTCCTGTTGGTGGACAGGGTAGCACGTTTCCTTTTCCATTTCCCGGACACAACATAGTTACCACACAACCTACAGTTGGTACACAACTTCCGGGTGGAACTATACCTACGGTAGGGGGACCAGCATCCCCTTTTGGACAAAACATACCTCCTGAGTTGGCCCAGTATTGGAAACAGCTTTTACGAAACATACCTCTTGCTGGGGGGCAACCAACAGTCCCTCCTGTAGGCCAACCCTATCCAGGTGTGACTAATCCTATTTGGGGTTCGGGTCAAACTTCCCAATCTCAGGCCCCTGCCCAAACTCAAGGTTACAACCCTTGGGGCTACTACCCTATCCAGCCACCACCGAACCAACCCGGAGCTTCCCTTTACGGACAGTCTGCTTATGCTCCTACTGGTCTGCCAATGGGGCTTCCACCCCAAAGCCACCAGTATCTGCAAGTAAACTGACAGTTGCCTTTTCTTGCTACTTTGGATTTGCCAGATTTGACTAGGATTCTAAATGATCCTATTCGTCACTCTCCCCAATGGCCTGCTATTCCTGCTAAACTCCCATCTGATATTCCAAAATTCGATGGTAAGGCCGGAGAGGACCCCAACAACCATGTTATGACTTTTCATTTATGGTGTTCGTCCAAATCATTGATGGATGACTCCATTCGACTGCATCTTTTTCAACGAACCCTTACTGGTTCGGCTGCAAAGTGGTACATTGAGTTGCCACGAGGTTTCTTTTCTGATTTTAACACCTTAGCCATGGATTTCCTCACACATTACCAGTTACCGATCTGTTACGATACTGGTATCGAGATCTTGACCTCTTTTAAACAAATGAAAGGTACTCATATCTCGGACCATATACATGAGTGGAGAAGGAGACAACGTCTCATCAAAATCGAACTCCCTGATCAGTTACTGGCTGAATGGTTCATGAAATATTTTGTGAATGAAATTGGTAAAGACATTTCTATGGGCGGTGTTGTTACAGAAGAGCAGGCTATAAGTCGCGCTCAGTATCTTGATCTCGTTTATTCGCAAACGAGAACACTTTACACCTTATTACCTGATTTACCTCGTCCTGGTACTTCCAACACTTCTACTGCTCCAGCTGCCTCGCATGCAGCTGATGGGGTGATTGGGACCACTCATACCCACTCACATTCTGTTTCAACTACAACCCCAAAATCCAATACTTCTAATGTTCAAAGTGCTCCGTCTCCTGCTCCTCCCACCGGTAAAACCTCTGAAGTGAACGCAGTTCAATCTACGTCGACCGGTAAAAACAAATCCAAGAAAGGGAGAGGCAAGAATAAGGAGAGTAAAAACAATAATCAGACTGAGCAAACCAAAACCCCTCCTGTTGAAGACCGGGATAAGTGCAAACCACGCTACCCTTGCCTTATCTGTGGTGACGATCACTACATGAAGGATTGTTCGAGACGTGTCGAAGTTAACAAGTTCCTTCAAGGAACGCCTAAACCTTCTACGCCAGCAGTCTTGTCTCAACCCTTCCCGTTTCAACAACAGGCTTCATTGGTCATTCACGACCAACCCTCTACTTCTACACAATCCTATGTTTTGATGTGCACCGGTGATTCAAAGAAAGACAATGTTGCACTTACCACTAGAGCTAAAGACTATACTTCTTCTAAAGAGAAGGTTGACGACTTACCTTCTGATCTGGTACAATCCTCTCCACCAAATCCACCTACCAACGGTCCGCTTCATCTCGAACGACCAAACCTTGATACAGTGATACAACCACCCCCCAAAGGTGTCATTAAGAAGTCGACATTCAATCCTCATGCACGCGTGGCCCAGAACTACAGTATTGTACAAGATCTGGCCCAAGCACCTTCAGCGATGTCTGCCCTTGAAGTCCTTCAGTCTTGTCCTGCACAACGAAGGGCTCTGTTGAAAGCCATAGGTGGAATTGATCCCACGGACACAAATTTGATAGTCTTTGACTTGGAAGACCATGTTCCAATGTTACCCCCACAACTTGCATTTCAAATACAAGTTGTTGTCGCCGACAAGAGTATTTGTCGGACTGTTATTGATGAGGGGGCCTCTACGTGCGTAATGTCTTTTACTTGTTGGAAATCCATTGGCTCTCCCCCGTTACAGGAATCAAAAAACACCTTGCGAGCCTTCAACGGCTCTGGTTTTAAGCCTTACGACATTCTTCCATCGTTGCCTGTCACTTTAGAAGGTAAGACCGTCCCGGTTGAAGTGGAATTTTTCGATACTCCCCTTGATTATAATCTTCTACTTGGACGTAGTTGGGTCAATTCTATGCGTGCTATTGTGTCAACCCTGTTCCATGTTGTATGATTTCCTCACCAAGGAAAAGTGGTTACGGTTGATCAGCTTGCCTTATTTAATGTTGATACTCGCACTGGAAACATGCCGTTCATAGCTAAAACCCTAGCGGGTTATGAGAATGTTGGAGTCGGTATCTTAAAAGATTATTCGTTAATGTGTACTTTCCCCATACCGCCACCACCTGATATTCCACACTCGTCAGTTGCTTCCATTAATATGATCTCTATTGTACCTCATGAACTTCCTGTGTCTAATGATCCTTGGATAGTCCCTGATCCTGGAGATCATGTTCGTTTCGGAAACGTTATGTCGTTAAGTCCGGTTGAGTCCGCTTATCAAGCCATTCAATCGGCAACCCTCACTACTACTTCTTTTGATGAGTTGTCTCCTGATCCTTTCCATGTCGTCTTCCCCACTGATGAGATGATCATGTCCGTTATGGAAGACACCCCTTGGGATGATGGGCATCATCGTTCCATATTGTTTCTGGAACAACAGACTCTTGAGAATTATCAGCGGATTTCAACTCCGTCGACCGTTGTTGTTATATCCACAGTTTCCCAATCTACACGAGATGTGTTTACAGAAGGGAACCTTAGTAACATTTCACCCACGATACCCATAGATATTTTAGTGAAACCTGGAATCGTCGAGAATGTTCATATTGGAGCTTCGTGTTCTCCCGACGAAATTGTCACTTATACTTCCTTGTTTAAAGAATTTCGTGATATATTTGCATGGAGTTACAAAGAGATGCCGAGTATTGACCCCGCTATTGTGGTCCATGAAATTAAGATATACCCTGGAGCCAAACCAGTCCAGCAGCGCCTCCTTCCTGTCCATCCACGTAAATCCGCAACCATTAAACTTGAAGTTGAAAAACTTCTTAAAGCCGGTTTTATTTATCCAGTGGCGTTGACAGAATGGGTTTCAAACCCAGTTTAGATCGATAAAAAATGTGGTAGTATACGCATTTGTGTTGATTATCAGGATATCAAAAAAGCTTGTCCAAAGGACAATTTTCCAACCCCTTTCGTTGACTAGATTGTCCATGACTGTGCCGGCACTGAAATCTTTTCCCTCATGGATGGATTTTTCAGCTATAATCAAATCAATATTGCTCCTGAGGACCAACATAAAATGGCTTTTATTTGTCCTTGGGGTAATTTCGCCTACAAGAAACTCCCTTTATGTCTAAAGATCGCAGGTGCTACGTTCCAACGTGCTATGTCTTACGCATTTCACAATATCAAACATATTGTTCAACCTTATTTGGACGATTTGCCGACTCACTCTTTACGTTGAGTCGATCACCCTAATCATCTCTTAGCAATTTTCGTTCGTTGTCGATTCTATCGCATTCGCTTAAATCCTCATAAATGTGTCTTTTGCGTAGAATCCGGCCATCTCCTTGGTTTCATTGTTTCACACCATGGGATCCGGGTAGATCCTATCAAGGTCGAGGCAATTCTTAATCTTCCTCCTCCCTCTTCTTTGAGCCAGTTACAAATTTTGTAGGGGAAAGCAAACTTTCTTCGTCACTTCATCCCGAATTATGCGGAGATTAATTGGGGTTTTACACGTCTTCTAAAGAAAGGTTCAAAGTTTGTCTGGGATAAAGCTGCTAACGATGCTTTTGAAGCCTTGAAGTTGTCCCTCACGAAAGCTCCTCTTCTTTTCCCTCCTGATTATGGTAGGGATTACTTTCTTTATCTAGCTTCTTCCGAGTATACTATCGGCATGGTTCTTGTTCAAGAGGATGATGCCCACGATGAGCATGTTATATATTACTTGATTCGAAGTTTAACTTCCATGGAAATTAAATACCAACATGTTGAAAAGTTGGCCTTAGTTGTTGTCCAAGCAGTTCAACGTTTTCGTCATTATATTCTCGCCAGGAAAACTACAGTGATTTCACACTGTAACCCCATGCAACATATATTGACTCGTCAATTGCCAGGGGGCAATTACTCAAAGTGGATTGTTATTCTCTAGGAGTTTAATTTGGAATTCGATTGCGCCACATCGAAGAAATCCCTAGTTTTTGATGAGTTGATTTGTGATTCTCCCCACACTGCAACGAAAAAAGTAGCAGTCGATTCATTACCTGACGAGTCACTTTTCCTTATTAGTACCGATGATATTTGGTACATAGATATCATTATATATCTCCAAACTCAAACTTTTCGGCCTGCTTTGTCAAGTACCGAACGACGTCGAGTCCGTTATCAAGCACGTCATTATATTATCCTCGGCGATACTCTTTACCATCGAGGCATTGACTCTATCTTTCGGTGTTGTTTAACTTTTGAAGAAGCTGAGAAAGCTTTGAATGATTGCCATTTAGGAGCATGTGGCGGTCATATGTCTGGGTATGCTACTGCCCAGAAAATCTTACGTGCAGGTTATTTTTGGCCTTCCTTGTTTCATGACTGTATTACTGTTGTTCAGAAGTGTCATGCCTTCCAGACCTATAATCAGAAGATTCGGTCGCATCCTTCTCCCCTTCATCCTGTAGTCTCAGTAGGACCTTTTGCTAAATGGGGCATTGATTTCATGACATGTCACCCTCACTCGGCCGGGGGGCATGGGTACATTATCGTCACTGTTGATTATTTTACTAAGTGGGTTGAGGCAATGCCGACATTTGATAATACTGGGAAGAATGCAGCATTATTTCTTTTCAACCATGTCATCACTCGTTTTGGTGTTCCTCAGGATATCGTTACCAATCACGATAGTCATTTTAGAAATAATATGATGTCTGAACTTACCGAGAAGTTGGTCCTTCGTCATGATAGCTCAACACCCTATTATCCACAGGCTAATGGCCAGGTTGAAGCCATTAATAAGGTTCTTATAACTATGATTCGACAGATGATAGGAATACATAAAACCAACTGGCACACAATGTTATTTTCGACATTGTGGGCATATTGGATGTCTGTTAAGTCTGCCACGGGATTCACGCCTTTTCGATTAGTTTATGGAATGGAAGCCATTCTACCAATAGAATGTGAAATACTGTCTTTGAAGCTAGTTGTAGAGCTCTTACCTAATACTTCTGCCGAAGAGGAACGTCTGTTGTATTTGATGCGATTAGACGAGACTCGCCGAGACGCTACTTTGGTAATTGAAGCCCAGAAGAAACGTGTTAAGGCACAATATGACAAGCATGTTAAACCTTGTGTCTTCTCTAAAGGAGATCTTGTTCTTTTGTATGAACAAGATAAAGATGTCTTAGGAGCTGGGAAATTTGAACCAATGTGGCGTGGGCCTTACATTGTTAGCAAAGTTTTGGAAAAAGGAGCCTATGAGTTAGTTGATTATGATGGTGTACCTTTGGGTGAACCCAGAAATGGGTTGTACTTAAAGAAGTACTATGCATGAGTCATTTGTGCCTGAAGTATTTGTATTTTATGTATCATACTGAGTGTGTGTGTTACTTTTAGTTTGGAGTTTGATGTTATTTGGTCTCTGCCCTTACGTTACGTTGTGTTTGATTGCCAGATGTCGGAGTATTCACTACCTTATATTGGCTTCGCTGACGGTGCTAGCCGTAGTACTCGGAACCTAGCTTCCGCTGCCTGGGCAATCTATGCCCCAACAAATGAGCTTATATCTTTACGAGGTGTATGTCTTGGCCGAGAAACCAACAACATCGCAGAGTATAGCATCGTTATTGAGTTATTGGTTGATTCTATCTCTCTCGGGATTCGTCACTTGGTTGTGTGGCTTGACTCGCAGCTAGTAGTACTACAGTTAAGTGATGTCTACTCTATTCGAAGTCCTACTTTATTAAGGGTATATTTGCAGATTCGCCTCTTGGAAAGACATTTTGATCACATTGAATATCAACACATTCCGAGAAGTCTTAATACATTAACAGATGCTTTGGCTAATTACATATTAGACAGACATTTGAACAATTTATAAATCAAACACATTAAAATGTACACAATGTAAAGTAAGCTGGTAGAAGCCGTGTATATATATATAACGATCAAAGTTTTTTTTTACAACATGTGTCCGAAGACCAAAATATCAAAAAATTGAAGCTCTTGGCTTCTACATAAGGATATCATGACATCAATGATGTTCACGATAGCACACTAATGTCATAGAAACTCTGCGAAGCAAGTGACCCATAAAGGCAAAGACTCCCATGGTGTGACATTGATCGTGTCGTGGGACATCCTCCAGAGCCATATATGGAACGCCAGCCATCAAATCCTCTAAGTTCTGCTCCACTGTCAGATAATCCTCGACATACTGTGGAATGGCTACTGCTGCCTCTCCTTGACACTGGACAAGAGAACTACCAGCTGGTCTATATGCCCCAACGTCTGTGTTATCAATAAAATTTTGGTTTTAGTCTTCGAGTAAAACTATAAAACCAAAAACATTTAAATATGATTAAAAATCCAAAAACATTTAAAAACTTAAAACAAATTTGGGTACTTCTTACCAAGGTCTCCCCATTGTGCATCCTCAGGTAGTGCAAGGTCAGGATCCCCGCAGAAATCCAAGCCCGCATATGCATAATATTCTATCATCATCACCTGGCCTCAAAGCCAGTCAAAGAAGGTATCATCATATCGGACGATCGGTCCTGCCACATGTCTAGCCATGAGTTGACACCATCGTAACATCCGGGGATCTCTGGGACCCGGAACGTGCCACTCATCCTGAAGCCTAAACAGGGACCCTCTCACAAAATAAGGACACCAACAATGATCCATATCCGAACTGTTTTAGACCTCCACGCCTGCACTTAATCAACTGTTTCTTGAGATTGCGTAATACGACGTCAGCCCAGTTAAAGACCCGGGGCTCAGTACACTCAATGGCATATTGAAAATAGCTCTACAGAGCCATATGTGGAGCCGCACTACCTGCCATTCGAGCAATGGTAAAGAGAATTGTGCGAAGAGTTATATCAGTGACTCCCCAAATTGCCACCTTTCCTTTTTGTCTTTCTGCCTCGGGCACGCAGTACTGGTTACAATACTCACTCATCTTTTGACCCCCTGCTCTGCTACCGGAAAAACTGAAATAGAATTCACGTCTGGATAACCCAGTCAAGAAATAGATATCCTCGATATCGATGGTCAATGTATGAGCTCCCACGATGAACACCTGTTGGTCCGGATCCCACATTCGGACTAAGTATTCCAACAATCGAACTTGGGCTCTCATGCCCGGGATGCGGAAATACTTTAAGAGACCACAGTCTCTTAGTGCAGCAATGGTTGGAGGATGGTTTTCCGCATTATCATTGTCCTCCTCGTGCTCTCATTCCCGCCACTCTAAAACCATGATTGTGACTAGCAACCTGCATGAAAACAACACACAAACATAGTGAGTGATCTTATTCATGAGGAAAATATTACATTTGGCTAAACGTTATAGACATTTTTTGGATTTTGCGTTGTTCGCAGGTGGCCTGTTCACACAGAGTGAACTTCTCGCAGGTGACCCATGGCCCACCTGCAAGAATGGGTCGTTCTCGCAGGCCCCGCATGGGCAGCCTGCGAGAATTCTCCCACGCGCATAATGTTTAAAAAATTGAATTAAAACTTGATTTTTAACCAATAAAAACATAATTTTGAACCATGAAAAGATGAAGGATGAGTCACTTACCAAAATATCGCTGACGGCACTTCGAATGGTCTCCCGTAACTCCGAGAATTTGACACCAAAGATAGAGGTAAAAAGAGGGTTTTTTGGCACTCAAAGGGTCAAATGTGAAAATGATATGGTAATTTTTGTTGTTTGTTCATTTTATTACTTTTTACCATATTAAAAGTGGGTTTTTTATAATTATTTCCTATTCAACCCTAATCACTAATGGAGAAATGAGTGAGATGATTGACAGGTACAAGTTTGGATGATTATGGATAAAAAATTTACGGTGTGGTGTGAATTTGTTTGTTTTCTATGGTTTTGAATTGAAACCTCAAGCGCCTTTTATCCGTTCTTTTGCTTGCAAAAAACATAAGAACGTGATCGAGCATTGTTTTATCTCTTTTTCGGGCTCGTTGTGGTTACACAAAAAAGGAACCCCCCTGGAGTTGACTTTAAGCTCTTTTCAGAATCTCTAAACATGAAAAGATTGCTGAGCGATCTTGATATTTTCACGCTCGTTAAAGTATTAGAAGTTACGTGTCCTTCGAGTGATAGTTTAATCTTTTTCGGTCTCGTTGGACTATCGTACGAAAAAGGAACTGAGAGAGTTCTCTTTTAAGTGTTTTTCCAAACTCTATAATCTTGAAAAACCTTCGAGTTTTCTATATCTGGACTCGTTAAACAAACACTGACAGACCCGTACTGGGACCGAACCACTCCTTCCTAGGGTTCGTTAAAAATACTCCAAGGGACTCGTCTGAAGGATGAGCTTATATCAACAAGAATATGTGATCCTCTTCAAGCTTGCATAAAAATAAAGAGGTACTTGCCAGAAATGGTGGGGGAAAATTTGGGAAAGGGATATGTTTCATCTTTGTGCTAATTGGCAGTAAGCGTCGCTCTTGAACATTACACCCCCTATTCATCATTTGAAGCCGTTTTGGGAAATCCATTTGTCTCTCATTCGATTTGATAACAAGGTCTTTTCATGTGTTGTCTTTGAGTCAATGCTGCTAAATCATTGGTCGTGTCATTCATATGTTCAAGAGTTGTCCATCTGAAACTTCTATTGAGTCCGCCATCTGCAGTTGCCCATTCATTCTGTGCCGGCCTTCCCTGTGTCCAAAGTCCAATTGCAACATGCTTTGTTTCACTTTCAAACTCTGTTACTCATTTCGTGTCACTGATGGGGGATACATCAAGGCCCTCCTGTGACGAGTCTTGTTCTGTCGACCTCAACACATTATCCGGAATCAAGGCTTAGAAATTATTCAGTACCTTGGAGCTTGCATGCCTCAATGGAAAGTTTCCTCACTTTCGACATTGGGTTTACATCATTGGACCTTGATCGAAAGATTTCGTCGGTTGTTCGACATCAACTCATTTATTTCACAGCTGTTGGATTGTACTATAGTACCTTGGGGGTCATTGACATTAATGGTGATTTCCCTCGCACTTGTTAACGGTTACATCAATGACCGGTAATCAAGTGGTTTCTACCATGTTCGACTTCGACACATGTAATCACATGGTTAGATTCGTACTTTGGGTGATGAGAATGAAGACCCTGGATATTGTCTTTATGATCCAGATTGCGATGGAGTATGTATAATTTGTGACACATAGATCCACTATGTATGTTTCGTGGCTATGTCATCTTGATTGAAAATTTGTCGCACAGATCCACAGTGTATTCAAGTGGTTGTGCTATATTGTGACGGCATGGATCCAAAGTGTATGATTGGTGGCCATGACCTTGGTTTATGATGTCATCAGTCTATGATCTGAGTATGGGAATTCCTACCTCAGGAATTGGTATACATGATATTTTGTTGATGCTTGGATGTTTACAGGTCTTTGATTAGATGTGTTCTTGGTTCTGGACACACACATGCAGCTTACAAAGTCTATCGACTGTCACTGGTTCCACTCTCAGACTTTGGGGGGCATTCTGTTATCCACAATTTTGGTCATTGAGATGATGTCATGATAATGTCATGATGATGGAAAATCAAGCTCTTCACTAAGAACATTTTCCTGAAAAAGGTTACACTTGTCTGCTTCCAGAAATCATGTTTTTGAAGAAGTTTGCAGGCTACCTATATACTTGCCTGCGAGAATGCCTGATTCTCGCAGGATGCATTAAGGTGGAGTGAGAGAATTTTGCACTGTACTCATGGTTAGGGTGCGAACATGTTCTTAAAGAAGTAAAAAGGATAAGTTCTCGATCCTTCTAGAAGGGAATCTTCTAGAAGGATGAGTTGGCTTTCGAATGGTTGGAAAAGTATTAACTTTCCAGATATCTTGGGATCATTCCCTATCCAAGTAACTAATATATCTTCTCCTATATATTGAGGAGATTTATCATGGAAAAGGTTAGAAGAAAACTAACAAGAGATTGATTGGAGAATTAGTGCAAGACTGTATGGAGGACTGATGCTACAACAGCAAGAGACAACAGCAAGGTCATCATATGTGGTTGATTTTCTTCATGCATGAGCAAGTGTGTGTGTCAGAGCTAGGAGCCATCAAAAAGAGACCTACGACATCAAGGATCAGGTTGTAAGTTTCACTTTCAGTTAATTCAATACAGGAATATGTCCCTTTCCCATAAAGATGATGTTACTTTATTACATAATTCCTTGATCATATGTATAGGCTAGCTATTGAACATATTAATCTACCTTTACTTCGATTGGTTCGTATTGTTGTGATCTGAACGATGCAAGAGCATTGGAGCAAATCTTGGAACAACAGAGATATAAGGAAAGAATTCATAAGGTATGTCCACAATCCTTATTTCTTAGTTCATTCAATAGGTTAAGTCTAGGGAAAGTGTATTATTCTGTCCTGTTTTGTTCTAGATCCAGGTGGATCTAGGGAGATTGGTTTGTGTCCGCACTCACGGATTTATCTTGAAACAAAATCCCCTTTTGCATTAATCATGCCAACTAGCGGCGTCGAGGAAATTGAATGTCAAATACGCGGGAAGCACCATTTCATTTAAATCACAGCTCGGGTAGCTTCTTCGAGAAGCTTCATGACACTTTCTATATATGAAGGCACGTAGGAAACATAACGCTTATTGTGAAATTGTGAAATCACATAGAGATAGATCATACAGAGTGGAGAGAAATTTATCAAGAGATACATAGTGAACTATTTCGGCATAAGTCACCCTTAACCACCATGGAACCACCCAAGTTCAGTGGATCGAGCCAAGCCAGCAAGAAACCTCAAAGCCACCATAGAGCACCAAAACAGACACAGGTAACTAAAAAGGAACCTACATAGGCTGTGGAATTCATAAACTTGGGCGAAATTACCTCACCCCATATGGAACCAATAATCCCCACACCCGTAGTGGAGGAATCCCAACCAACAACAACGATTGGCATGGATTTTGACATGCATGGAAATGGACAGAGCCAACAATATGAGGATGCAAGTAATCCTTCATGACCTACACATGCTAAGGATCCCAAAGGGTAAATGGGACAGCCCCAAAACATACAAAAGTTTTCGTGCCAAGACAGTCGCACAGAGTAGATCCTACCCAACAGCAGAAGGGGCTAGTAAAATATGTTATCGGCTAGTCAAAAGCTTATTCCTATGAGAGAAAAATGGAGGATGGAACCTCAAGCCAACCACCACAATGAAAGCGAAAACAACCCATGGCAAGTTCATTACACATACAAGTTGGAATAGGCATAGTCCTACCGGACATTCATGAAGGGGTGCATGCCACGCCTAACCTTCTGGGATGGGTGGAAATACTGTGCTACTCAAACCACGACATGGAAAATGTGCATAAGTTCCCAAATTTAGTAGCATAGAGCTACATAAAGAGAAAGGAATATATCCCATCAGGCATGCCACTATTGGAGCCTACACAATGGATCCTATTCGTATACAACACAAGTATTATGAATCTCTTAGACATACCGCACTTAGGGCGTGGAAAATACATAAATGTATGTGTTAAAAAGTTGCTAGCAAGGGAGCACAGAGGCATCCTATGGATGGACAGTCTAGTACCAATCAATTTTGACCTCATTGAAGAGATTATAGGGCTACCCACATATGGGAAGAAGTCGAAGCAATACCTAGATGAAAATACTCGGGTAAAGGCCATCTCCGATGAGATTAAAGCAAAGTACAACACAGAGAGGGGGAACAAAGGAATCTGGATCAACAACATCAATTGATCCATATTTTATGAGAAGGATGAAATGACTACATATTATTAACATGTTATTAACACAAAATAGTAGAGATACAGTAAAACTAGTTTTCTATTCAATAAGGAAATAAGCTGAAATTGTAAAATGCAGTGGAAACAAACTTGTTGGAATGGTGGTGGCTTATCTCTCAGAAGAGATGTGACAGTTGCGCTCATTCACAAGAAGATGATTACAATGAGGATCTCAAAGAATTTTTACACTAAACAATAATTCCAAAAACCCTAGACATCCAAAAGCATAACCCTAGGAGATGAAGCGCCAAAATTCATGTGGGCCCCATCTGGGTAAGTTAATAAATCAACTTCCCTGGGTCATAGCTTTTGCATAAGATCTCCATTTTAGGTGTATGATAGCCCATTGGAAAGGTATCTTTGAGGAGATAAATTTTGGGGGATAAATCATGCCTATGTCTATATATTATAAGCTCTATCCTGAAAAACCTTCATTTAGGCCCTCAAAACAACCCCACAAGTTAAAACTGCTAAAAATAGTAAATTGCCAAAATTGCCAGAAAAATATTTTGAGCCAGTTGGAAAAGGTGGGTGGCCACCGATATCCACCTGGATAAATCCTCCCTCCTTAGGAATAAATGGTCTCCATTGCATTGAGTTCCTCCATCAAATGAGGAAATTTCTGTTGAATTTAGCCCCAGGTGAGCCACTTGCCTTGGTGCAGGAGCTGCCCTGCTTTGATGACTCGATAAAGTTGGATCCTTTGTTGTCAAGTGAACTTGATCTGCATGTACAAAATCTAATCATTGGATGTATATTGTATGCACTCGGGGCTGAGCTCTATTGGTGTCATTTGTTCTGCACATCTGAGGTGTCCAATAATGGTGGGAAATAAGGGCGAAGGAGATCCACGTTGAACACTAGGTGTAGGCCAAGGAAAGGAGGAATGTTGAGCTCAAAATAATTATCCCCCACAACCTTGGTGATGGTGTATGTCCCATAATGGAGTGGGAGAAGTTTCCGATGGGGTCTTGTAAGGTGTTATTTCTTCAAGTGAAACCAAGCTTTGTCTCCCACCGGAAACTTATGTGGCACCCGATGTTGATCATGACGTTGCTTACACTTATCATTGGACTTATGTAGGATATCCTAAACCTGTTGGTGTATGTGCTAGATCTGCTCAATGAACTGGGTGGCTTTGTCAAATTTAGTTGGAGCAGGAGATGATTCGATCAAGGTGACCGCAAGGGGAAGTGAAACATCTATGGGACCCAATGGTTGGAATCCCAACTCCACCTGAAAGGGGTTGTGGTCGGTTGAGCTATGTAGGGCACAGTTGTAGATATGTTGTACATAGGAAATGATCTCATCCCATGTGCAAGGGTTATTTTAATTATACATGCAAAGGATATGCACAATCATTCTATTTACGACATTGGTTTGGCCATCTGTCTAGGGGTGGAAGGCCATGGATATGGTGAGATTGGTGTCCAATAGTGACCAGAGACTCAACTAGAATCTGCTGAGAAATCGACTGTCCTAATATGAGACAATGGTTTGTGGGATTCCAAAATGTACCCAAACTCGTTCAAATTAGAGATTGGGAGTGGCCTCTACTGTGATGTTCTTCTTCCAGGAAACTAGAATCGTCATCTTAGAAAAGAGATCAACAACCACAAAAACACATTCATTTCCCCACTTACTAGACCAGAGGCCCAACATGTATTCCATTGACATGGATTCCCATGGCCTGTCAAGAGTAGGAAGAGGGGTGTACATGCCTTGTTTCTTATTGTTCAGTTTGGAAATAACATAGGCATTGCAGGACCTGATATACTTGGTGACAACCTGTCGAAGTTTTGGCCAGTAGAAATGTTTTTGTAGCATCGCCACTAAATTCTCGATGCTGAATTGTCCTGCCACCCTACTGTAGTGGGCTTCCCAGATCAGCTTCACTCTCTCTCTTGATGGAACATAGATATGGCCCAAATGACACAACAACCCATCCTGAAGATGGAAATTATCAACAACTGCGTTTGCACCCAACATTTGGTAGGTGGTGACGAAGTCAGGGTCTGTCTCATAGAGTTGGGGCCATCCAAAGGTCTCATAGCTGCATGAGTCTAGCAATGTGGTGAGTGTCGTGAATGGAGTTCTGCTGAGGCAATCAAAAACGTGATTGGTGCTGCCTATTTTATACTTGATGTTGAGGTGTAATTGTTGCAAGTATGTGGACCACTTTTGATGGCAATCATTCTACAATTTTCCTTGTGTCTACATGAACTGTAGTGGCTTATGATCAGTGTGGATGATTGTCTCCTTCCTAAGAATGTAATGTATCCAATGGTGGCAGGCTTGCATAATGGAGTACATTTCTTTGTCATAAGTAGGGTACTTACAAATGACATCTGATAGTGTCTCACTATGATAGGCCATGGGGTGGTCATGTTGAGTGAGAACGGCGCCCACTGCATATTCTGAAGCATCTGTCTTGATCTCAAAGGGTTGTTGCAGTTATGGTAGTGAAATTACTGGGGATAAGCACAAGAGTTGCTTCAAATCTTCGAACACTTGTTTTTGGGACCAACCCCACACAAATTTTGCCTTACCACCACCCCTGGTTATTTGGTTGAGGGCCCATGCAATATGGGAGAATCCCAACACGAACTTGTGGTAGAAATTGTTGGGTATGTGTTATATTCTTTGCATGTGTGTGTGTGTGGGTGCGTCAGATACAACGACTGCGTGTGTGCAGTTTTTTGCTATTTTTAGCGGATTTTGCTATTTTTAGCTGATTTGTAAATTAATCTCGGATTAAGGGATTAAGGTTTTGGTATCTACAGAATACCTAAAAACATTGTATATATTGTATGGCGAATGGTGAAATTCGATATAATGAAAAAGAAAGGTTTTCCCGGTTGAGGGTTTCCGGTAAAGATCTCTATGTATTCTGTGTATGAGCCATTGATTAATTTCTGTATTGCTTAAGAATATATATGCATTGCTTTACTTCGCAGGTTTAAAACTTACAGAAATTGGCAAGGCCCAAGAAACTTTGAAGCTCAGTGAGTGTAGTTGGGGCTGGCCAGTCACGAATGACTTGGATCTTGGATGGATCCACATGTACGCCATGTTGATCAATTATGTAGCCTAGGTAATGGACCTTGTCCATGCCGAAGGAGAATTTTTCCAAGTTGGCATATAGCTTGAGCTGCCACAGGGTGTGCAGAACCTATTGAATATGCTGCAAGTGTTCATCCCAAGTCTTGTTGTAAATGAGAATTTCATCTAGATACACCACTACAAAAGTATTGGTGAATGGTCGCAGGATATCTTCCATCATCCTCATGAAAGTGGCTGGAGCATTTGTCAAACCAAAGGGCATGACCAACCATTCAAAAAGGCCTTCCTTTGACTTGACAACATTTTTCCATACATCTGTCTATTCTATCAAGACTTGGTGGTAGCCACACTTCAGATCAATATTACTGAAGTATTTGGCCCCCGTCAGTTGATCAAGGAAGTCGACTATTCGGGGAATCGGGTACCAATTTATGACTATGATTTCATTTAGAGCCCGATAATCAATGCAGATTCATTAGGTTCCATCTTTCTTCTATACCAACACGATTGGGCTCCCACAAGGTGATGATATGAGATGGATGTGCCCCTTGTGGAGAATTTCTTGGATCTATCACTTGATCTCTTCATTCTCTAATACAAATCGGTGATAGACTAGCCCATTCGGAAGTGGTGCGTCGGGGGCTAGATTGATGGGGTGCTTAACCTGGCAGTGCAGAGGTACCCTGGTAGGTGAGGAGAAGATATCTGAGTATTCTTTCATGACCTTATCTACTTGCTTCTGCTGTGTGGAGAGGTTGACTGTAGAGATCCTAGATGTAGATGTGATCTTTCACTTATTTTCAGAGAGAATCATGAATAAGACTAACTTCCCCATCTGAGATATGACCTTACTACATTTCGTAGAAAAGATCAAGGAAATAGCACTAGGTGGGACTACCTCAGGTATCCTGTACTATTTCCTGTTCAAAGTAATAATAACACTACAAGGCCTAGACTCATATACAACATGGCATTTCCTTAAATAAGGTTGGCCCAAAATAACATCATAAACTTCAAGAGAAGCAACATCACATAATACATCTTCTTTGAAGGGCTTGATGTTGTATGACAATCGACATTGTTGGATGACGCAGAGATCGCTTCCTTAGCAGAGCCATCCAATGGTTTAGGGTTGTGGGTGTGGCGTTGTCAGTAGGGCCATCCGCTTGACGATATCTATTGATATGAGGTTCTTCTGGCTACCGCTATCAACGATGAAGTGCAGCAGGGTTTATTTTACCCACATCTGTGAATGGAAGAGGTTCTTTCCTTCTTCTAGCTTGTCTGGTTCACTAGGCTGGAGCTTGGTGGTAGCAACGGTGGCACTGGGTTTCGTGTCAATAATATTTCTTCCACTTTATGGTTCTGGCACAGAGTCTAAACCCACATCTAATTTAGAGTCTTTCACTTCAGCTACCAGTGACGGCTTTGAGTGACAGTTAGTAGTGTTATGCCAAGGGCTCTTATGGAAGTTTCACCAATTCCCGATATATTTATTTGTCTTTTTGGTGTCCTTATTTGCTTGCAGCTTCTGTGCATTGAGGCTACCCTTTCATAGATTTTTTTTGCGAGTATTTCCAAGGCCCAAATTGTCACATCTTTTGTTTGAGCTTCTGCTCGATTTTGACAGCATATCAGTAGGTCGCGCCCAAGGATGAGATTTCCAGAAATTCCATTTTGGTATGGATGTATCTATGCAAAGCATCACAATACATGAGCACCGTATGTCACTCTGAATATTTGATACCCAGCTTGGTGCACAAGGTATGGAAGATATTTGTGAAATCTGGCACTGCTTGGTCTCTTTCTTGCCGCAGTGTGGTCCATTTGGTATACAAGTCGTCATAACTTCCAACGGGGTAGTATTGTTCCTTAATAGCATCCCTGAAGGATTCCCAGGTGGCCGTGACTATAAATAATGAGGGTTCCTCTGTTTCCTTTTTCTCACAGAAATTTTCCCACCATTCTTTGACATGGGGAACATCTTTGAGGATCGCAAAAGTAATCTTTTCTCTATTCAAAAAGTTATGGATAGAAAAGTACCCTTCTAGTAGATTCAACCACTTGTCTATAGCATATGCATCTATCTGACCTTCAATTATAGGAATATAGAAGTTTATTTGTACCTTGAAGGGGGTGACTCCTCCACTCGAAGAAGATGTGTCACATGTTGGTAGCCACCGAAGGATTTGCGTGAAACTATCCATCATCTCGTTCCTTTGTTGCATGAGGGATTCCTTAATCAACAATTGAAAGGATATCCTGTCCCATCATATTTATTTTCTCCTGCCATGAGAGGTCGCTTGGGTGTGCGAGAGCTTTTGTCCTTAAGAGAAACAAGCTCAAGACCCAACTATTTGTACTCTGACCTCGTTGGGGGCATGCATTAATATGACGAGGAGAAGACCACTCTGATACCACTGATCTAGATTTTATGAGCATAATGAAATGACTATAGATTATTAACAGGTGTGTAACACAAAATAATAGAGATACAATAAAATGGGTTTTCTATTCAATAAGGAAATAAGCTGAAACTATAAAATGCAACGGAAACAAGCTTGCTAGAATGGTGGCGGATTATCTATGAGAAGAGATGTGAAGGTTGTGATAATTCACAAGAATATGATTACAATGAGGATCTGAAGGAATTTTTACAATAAAAAGGAATTCCAAAAAATCTAGACATCCAAAAACATAACCCTAGGAGATGAAGTGCCAAAAGTCATGTGGGCCCCGTCTAGGTAAGTTAGTACATATACTTCCTGAGGTCGTAGCTTTTGCATACTATCTTCATTTTAGGCGTATGATAGCCCATTGGAAAGGTATCATTGAGGAAATTCATTTTGGGGCCTAAAAATGGAAAGGTATAATTGAGAAGCTCGATCCCGAAAAACCTTTATTTAGGGCCTAAAAATGGCCCCAGAAGTTAAAACTGCTAAAAATAGTAAATTGCCAGAAAACTGTTTTGAGCCAGTTGGAAATGGTGGGTGGCCATCGATATTCACCTAGATCATCAATGATCCTATAAATCATTTGCAACCATATTTATCGGTTTCAAATTAATGCGCAAGTGTCGAAAAGAAAAAATGCTTGCATGAGTAGTAGCAGTTGTGACACAGTGCACAAACATGAGATCGATAAGTTGGGCCTCGTACCTACTCAAATAATTCATAGAGGACTATAAATATGCACAATACTGGGGCTCTGAGTTCCACTATCCATGGTTAATCATCGTCATTGCACCTATAGGGTTGCACAAACCAACATATATGATGTTCCTCACTAGGACAGGAAAATGTGGCGCAACGCGCTACACATCGCTAGGAAGTACTGCAGATAAGGTAAATAAAGTCAAAAATGACATTTTCACACTGTACTTAATATATATTCATAACAAAATGACAAAGACATGGAGGATCCCACCAGAAACCATCGAGGAGTATGGACAGATAACCAATTTCCATGCATCATGCCATAACATGTGGTTGCATGCAAAGAAGGACCCCACCAAGGACTGGTTGCAACTAAAGTATTGCATGAAGACACAAGATATACACATGGAGTTCCAAGAGTGTCCTGAGGAGTGGAAAGTACCAGAGATATCAAATGCAATGCCACCAGTACAAGTCCAGACACACGAGAACACACTCCCCACACAGTAGATAGGTAGGAATAACGCTACCCCATAAAAGAAAACAACAATAGAGGCATGGGGGGCCAACAACTCCATTCATAAGAATACTAGGACACAAAGTACATAACAGTGTGGTCTGACATAGGGTCCACGAGCTACAGAGAAGGCACCAAGAGGACCAACAGGACAGGTGAGTACAGAGGAAGTGCAGAAAGAGGCACAATACATAACTATGGGTGAAGAAGTTGAGCAGGATACTGGAATGCATACACATATGCCCAAATCATATGAGCAGCTAGACACCCAAAGAAAGAGAAAAATGACACAAGTAAGTGGCACCAGGAAGAAAGAAAAGGCCCACAGGAAACAAATGGAAGCATCACTGACAGAAGATGACGTAGAAATGATAGCCACGACAGTAGAAGATCAACTGTCAGAAGTATGGGAAAATGCAGAAAACCATAGAGCTTCAATTTTGGAACAGGTATAGGGGGTAAAAACCATGTTAGAATAGTTGAGGATCAAGGTAGAACAACAACAAAAGGACAAACTGGTGCCAGTAAGAGAAGGAGCACATGTCGGAGAAACAATGCAAATCACAGTACAGGGAAGTGTTAACTTTATCATAACACCATATATGTTGTTCATTGATGAGGAAATGATGGAGAAGCTCATGAAGGATATCGAAACGTTAGACTTGGTGATGCCCAAAATACCAACAAAAGCATTATATAAGTTACAGGTTAGCGTAGTTCAAGAGATTCAGTCCAAAGCAAGGTCTGACGTGATGAATCTACAACTAGCATAGGAAGAAAATATGGCACTGAAGGAAGCCATCATCCAGGAAGGGCAGAGGAAAGAGATAACATAGCGAAAAGTGGACCAGATGGAGACCCATATAGATGCAGTATTTCAAGCTATCTCAAATGAGACAGTATTCGAGGAAACATCTTCAGAAGAGAAGATATTAAAGATAGTGTAGATGCTACAACAATATAAAAAGAAGATCAAGGAACTGGAAGAGCACGCAGTACCTACGACTTCGCCAGCAATACCAACAAAAGCGTTATATAAGTTACAAGTTAGCGTAGTTCAAGAGATTCAGTCCAAAGCAAGGTCTGACGTGATGAATCTACAACTAGCATAGGAAGAAAATATGGCACTGAAGGAAGCCATCATCCAGGAAGGGCAGAGGAAAGAGATAACACAGCGAAAAGTGGACCAGATGGAGACCCATATAGATGCGGTATTTCAAGCTATCTCAAATGAGACAGTATTCGAGGAAACATCTTCAGAAGAGAAGATATTAAAGATAGTGCAGATGCTACAACAATATAAAAAGCAGATCAAGGAACTGGAAGAGCGCACAGTACCTACGACTCTGCCATCAATCCGAGCGCAAAGAGAGTTGTTGAACACACCACCCACACTAAGAGTGGGGGGTTGAATTAGCGTGTGGACTTTTATAACTTTTCTTCTTCTTACATGTTAGCAGTTAAAAAATATTTGAACAAATTAAGAAAAATCAAATCATAATCACAATGGACACAAAAGATACCAAATGTTTGTATATAATTTATATGAATATATGTGAATATAATAATAAGGATTTTCCCAGCACTAAATGAAGTAAGGAGCACCAACTCCTCATAGAGCACCAACTCTCAAGAAATACCCATCTTGCTAATAGAATGTAGTATATCCAACTAGATTTCACATAGTAATTCAACTCTACTTGCAGTGATCCATTATTGAGTCAATTATGTTTCATGATCAGAGGTATACAATCAACACTCATCACTGCACTTCATCTTCTCTCTGAAATTCGTTCCTTCTTCACTTCGTCTTTCCTCTGATATTAGTGCCTTCCTTACTTCGTCTTTCCTCTGATATTCACACGGACCTCAAGTCTGTATCCCCTTCATTTTTCTCCGTAGGCCACTCTTTCTCAATGAGTCTCTCTTTTCCACAAACCTGTACACTCCTTTTACATATCACACATCTAGTCAACCAATCATGGTTGTATTTATACTTTCTTATGCTCAAAACTTGTTTAAGTTATTGGGCTGACTTGTGCAACAAGTTATAACTAACTTGTCCATTTACAAAAACTTTGGGACCACTTGAGATCATCGTTCTAGGTCTTTATCTTTACACCTGGCATCCCCTTTACTTTTGTAAATCGGTCATAGGCATGGATCAATTTCCTTCATCTCCGTGATTACAGAAATCGGTGCTTCCTTCAAACCATGTTCATATGATCATTGGCATAGAACCACGGGCATATCAATTTAAGTGATGCATTACATTCTTCCATTTAAATATCTTTACCATATGACCAACGGTGGTGACCTTACGTGAGGCAAGATGAGCACTTGAGCACTTATCAATTCAACAGTCATGATTCAATCTCCTGATGAGATGGACAAGTGTCGGGACTTTGTGACTTCACCCTTCGGGTCTTCGAGACTTGAAACATGTCAAATATCCCAGAGCGGATTTTTCCGAATAGATCAGACGGTTCACGTTTACTTCACGGAACCAAACCAATGGTCATATTTGATACTTGGACCTATATTATGATCAATGGTTAAGAATTCTCCCGAAGTGATCTTATGATCAGATGAATCATGTCCACTTCGGGGATTTGTATATTATGCTTACGCTATCCTTCCATTGTATTTTTATCAATGGTTGAGAGTACACCTGACATCAGATCGATGGTCAATATTTCCTTTGGGTCTTCGGACTTTAGATATTTCAAATCTCAACCCCTTCTTTCCTCTGTACGCCAATATTCTGGAGTTGTCAATCTACTGACGCGTTTCCCTTTCGGATCAATGATCGATATATCCATCGGGTCTCCGGATTTCAAATATTTCAAATATCAACCCCTTCTTTCCTCTAGAGTGATCACCTGTTGAGTAATTCATAAGTGGTGGAGACCGCTTGTTGTTGGTTAATACTTCCACTTACACTATCTTTCCATTGTAGAAGATCAATGGTCAATGTTTTGGTGGGAAATCCCCCTACGGACTAGCACTTAGGGTTATATTATGCATGCAGATAAGACCGAAAGAATCCTACTTTCTACTATTGTCCCAGACCTAATCCCCATTTCTTTTAAGAAAATACATGGTTAAACAAACATACCTTTTTCCAGATGTTTGATGTCGATCCTTCTTCACGCTTGATCACTTTCTAGCAGCTATCCTCCCAAGACTGAACTGTGTACAAAACAAGCAACAAACTCTACATGCATTTTTTCTACAGATTAATGGGTTAGAGATTCAAACATACATTCACTAAACTATGAAGAACTCATATAGTGGGACGGGAAAAGCATTTCTTTATTATTAACTTTAATGAATCAACTTACAATGTCGAGACCGGTCACTGCTCTGCCAACCTGATCCTGGGCTCCTCTTCAAATGTCCTCCAACTTCTTTTCTTTGTATCTCTCTTTGCACAAGGATGGCTAAAGGGTTGGGACAATGGGAATGTGCAATTGAATAGAGTTTCTTTACTCTTATTCTCCTCCTCCAAATAGGACCCCTAACCCTTCTTTTATAGGCTAGAAGAAGCTAAGCATTTGGATGAACCCTCGGCCATGCATGGCCGGAAGATTCAGCTACCTCACCCAAAGTTGTGTGTTTCATCAGAAACTTTCCTTTTTTCATGCTTTTGTAGGTACATATGGGTTGTTTTAGGTTATATAGCATGTACATGTGTGCAGTAATGGAGTAGGGTGCATGGGCCCTTATAAAAGAGGTTTTTTAAAGAGTTGTTCAACAGTGCTTTGGAAAAGAAGGGACAGGAGATGGCCTGATGCTAGGTAATCATGTATGGTGCAAATTAGGGTTATAACAGATGTCCCCTAATGTGTGAGGTCAGAAGAGCATCTGATGGCCGAAATACATTACCAATATTTACTGATGTACTGAACAAGTGAGCCCAGGGACCAGGAATCGAGAGGCGTCATCTGCAAAATAACAAATGTCTCACCGAGGCAGGCATACCCATGCTTGGGATAGAATAGAATCATGGCTACCAATCAAATACACTATAGATCCATGTCAAATAACTATATAAAGTGTAGCCACAAACAATACACAACGGAGCTTCATCTCGAAATCAAAAAGATATACATATAAAGTATCCATCTTCTAGAAGCTGATATGGCCTGATGGCTAGAGATGAGGTCTTTAGAGCTCGAGCAACAACTTCAAAATCTTCAAAACTTAGGTAGGAGTGTAATATGAGTGTATGAATTCACTACCCAGAGGTCTTCGATGGCTCGTCGGTCATGGACTAGAGAATCTTGATGATCAGACTGAAGGCTTCATTGATTTCGAACAAAGACTTGATTGGACATTCAGGATGGTCAGGTATGAGGGAAAGAAACAAATTGCAGAGGGGTCAACTCAGGCTTGCTAGAAACTTCCCTTGGACAACAACACGACAAATGATGAGACTTAGACAACATGGCATTAATCATAAGTTTACAAAGTAGGAGGCAACACAAACTCTCCATATGTTTGGAAGAATAACCAAACAGAGGAGGACACAACTCTATGTAGCGAGAACAACTTCCTAAGGTCATATTACATCCCATAGTTTGATGTACAAACAAACATATGTGATTTATCCAAGGGTGACTCATTATGCTGCCAATAAAGAAAATACTTTTCCCTTCCTCTTTTTGGGGTATATTTGATTTTTTTTTGTCTTTTTCAATGATTTTGGAAAAAAGAATAAAGGAATGTTACGTTACAATGGAGGAACAAGTGTTACAAACATACAAGTTCAAGGCTCAAGGACAAGACTGATGTTCAAAATAAGGATACTCAGGAAAAATCCTCCGGGGGCCAAGGGTGTTAAGAAGCATAAGAAAAGTGATACAAGGCTAGTGTATAAGGTATGCAAACGTAGTTAACAAAACACAAAATGGTAACATCCTTCGATGTAAGTTTAACGAGCCCGGAGAAGGTAATATCGGTGGTTTTTCGTATTTAGAGAGTCTGAAAAAACATAAAAGGAGACTCCATTGGGGTACCTTTTTCGAAGATAGTCTAGTCGGTTTGAAAAAGGGGTAAACTAGTACTGACAAGACGTCTATTCAAAACCATTTTAATGAGTGTGAGAAAGACAAGATCACTCGACCATTTTTTCATTTTTAAGGAGTCTGAAAAAATCTTAACTATGGACTCTGTCAGGAATTTTCTTCTGGACTAGTTTAACGAGTGTGAAAGAATAAGGTCACTCGACGATCTTTTCAATTTTAGGGAGTCTGAAAAGAGCTTTAATATGGAATCCATGGGGGTTCCTTTTTCATAAATTTAGTCCCTCAAGCCCGAAAAAGGGGTAAAATGATACCTGAGAGTAATCTTCTAGAGAACTGAAGTTCCATAGAGTATACCTTTGTTCGTATAGTTGACCACCCAGACCGAAAAAGGGGTAAACTACTGCCGAACAGACATGACTTCAAATTTCAGTTTAACGAGCGTGAAAGGCCACAAGATTGCTCAACAATCTTTTCATGTTTAGAGGGTCTGAAAAGGGATTAAAAGAAGACCTGTTATATCTTTTGGGAGTCCTGAGGGTGAGGTCAAGAGCGAAAAGGAATCATGAAAATAATGCTCAAACTCGTAATCAGGAAAAACTACAAGGACTCCTGAGCCTACAATGATTAGAGATAGCATGGATACCATAATGCAACCAGGATCTACCTAGGGCATCCATGTTCCGGTAAGCTCTACCACGAAGTTGTGACACTTCTAAAGTATCTATGATGGTTTCATGTCACAACCTGATGGGATCAATCCTATGGCAAAGGAAAAAGACAATGAGATACAAAATTCGAGGTAGAAAACTAACCTATATGCTCAAGTTGATCCTCGAAAAAAAAAAATCACGGACCGTCGAAAATTACCCAAAACTCCAAAAACTGTCCCGATACCTGATTATATCCCTCCCATGCAACTCATGAATCACTCTAAATGGTTTTTGGTTTAAATAAAATGAGAAGGGGGGCCAAAAAAGTGACAAAAAGAGGCCAAAAAGTCTATAAATAGAAGCTGGAAACTCATTATTACCATTGCTGATTTGGAAATTGACTCTGAAGCCAAAACACCCCCTTTGTCAAAAGTGGTGATTCCGGGAGCTACAGTGGACGAAACGAACTTTTTTCTGGACCAAGTAAGTACAAACTCTCTTATCTTGCATTTAAAGTCTTTATTTTTGCATTGGATTTCATACTCACACTTGACCTTATGTTTGTGAGCCTCTTTGGCCAATGCCGCATCATGACGCTGCTCATTGAGATACTCAAGGTATACTAACCGTTCTTTGAGTGGAGAAGTGTCTGGCAATAATTGTACTTCCAAATTTAGAGACGGGATTTGACATTCGATAGGCAAGACTGCCTCCAGCCCATAAACGAGTTGGAAAAGTGAGAAACCGGTTGCAGTCTTAACAGATGTTCGGTAAGCCCATAATTCTGAGTATAACATCAAATGCCAATTTGACTTGGGTGAGTTGATCATTCACTGTAGAATGGTTTTAAGAGTTTTGTTCACAGCTTCCACCTGACCATTTTCTTGGGGGTAGTAGGGTGACGAATGTTCCTGCCACAACCCAAGTTTTGACATTAACTCGGTCATCATCTGGTTTTGAAAGTGACTTCCATGGTCATTGACAATATCCCTTGGGATGCCAAACCTTGCTATTATCTGGTTGAATAAAAAGAGAGTTGTAGTCTCTCCATCATATTTAAACATTGCCATAGATTCAACCCACTTTGTGAAGTAGTTTATAGCTACGATGATACAATGGTGCCCCCTTGCTGAAGGAGGGTTTCATGTAGTGTAATCAATCCCCCACTTGGTGAAGGGACCAACTGTGATGATGAGAAACATGGGAGTGGGATGTGCCCTCATCTTCCAAGAGAATATTTGGCACGGGTGGAATTTCTTGACCGCTTCGATACAATCTTTGATAAGTGTCATCCAGAAGTAATCTTCTCGTATAATATTTTGGGTTGTTTCCAACCCAGAAAAATGACCACCACAAGCTCCGGTATGGAAATCGTTAAGCACGATAACTATTTCTTCGTGAGTGAGACATTGGCGTAGGATGCAGTCTACACCTCTATGATACAATGTATCATCAAGTATGAGATAATTCTTAGCCTGATGGCGTATGTGTCGACACTCATCACGAGAAGCAGTGGTGGGGCACTTCAAAGTCTGGAGATAGATAAGTATATCTCCATACCAGGGATCCGAAGAGGTGATCAAAAACATATCTGCTTAATAAGTGACTCTTCGGGCAAGAGATCACTTGACTCAACCGGAAGTTCCAAAATAAGTTCTGCGAAGACCAGTGACTTTTTGGATTTCGCTAAAATGATATCTAAGTCAAACTCCTAGAGGATGACTATCCATCTACTCATCTTTCTGCCTATTACTCATCATGTTAACATGTATTGAAATGGATTCATGACAGCAATGACAGTGGTCTTGCGAAACAGAACATAGTGACAGAATCGTTGGATAGCATGGACTGTTGCCAATGCAAGTTTTTCAATATGAGAATAATTGAGTTCTGGTCCTACAAGGCCTCGACTCAGGCAATAGATGACATATTCTGAGAACAAGTCATCTTCCTGAAGTAAGACCATGCCAATGGTTGACTCTACTGCAGCCAGATATAATAAGAAATCCTTGTTATAGTTAGGTGGTCGGAGTAGAGGGGCAGTTGTGAGTGCATGTTTCAATGTGGCAAAAGCACTTTGAGCGGCATCATCCCAATAAAAAGGAACATCTTTCTTAAGTAAACACATAAATCCCTTGGTGATCTCAGCATAGTTAGCGATGAAGTGTCTTAAAAAATTCGCCTTGCCCTGTAGACTCTGAAGTTGAAGGATTGTGTGTGGGGGGGGCAATTGAATTATTGCCTCAACCTTGAAAGGATCGACCATGATCCCTATTGTTGACACTATGAAACCTAAAAAAAGTCCTAATGTTATGCAAAAGATGCACTTGTTTGGGTTCAAGTGAATCTGGAAGTAGCGATAATGCTCAAAGATAATTTGGAGGTGTGTGGGATGATCCATTCTGTTGCGAGATCAATATGCTAAATCATCTAAATAGGCCTCGACTATATGCTTGAGATCATGGAAAGCAAAAGACATGGCTCGTTGAAAGGTGGCTCCAACATTTTTGAGACCAAAAGGCATCTTACGATACGCAAATGCACCCCATGGATAGATGAATGTTGTTTTGTGTTGGTCTTCAGGTTTGATTTGTATTTGGTTATATCCTGAAAAACCATCCATGAAAGAGAAGGCCTCGCAACCCACACATTCATCAATTATCTGGTTGATGAATGGTGTGGGAAAATTATCTTTGGGACAGGCCTTGTTCAAATCATGGAAGTCTGTACATACACGAATTGCGCCTTGTTTTTTATTGACCATCACGGGGTTTGACACCCATTGGGTCAAATGGATAGGATAGATCAAACCAGATTTTAGTATTTTTTCAACCTCAACCTACTGGTTGTTTCTCTCTTGGGGTTAACTAGATGAAGCTTCTTCCAGACAGGCTTGGCATCTGGATAAGTTGTGATTTCATGTTCAACTATTTTTGGATCGATGCCTGGCATTTCCTCGTAAGACCAGGCAAAAATGTCGCAGAATTATTTAAAAAGATCTATGTAGATTTGAATCTCTCTGGGGGAGTAGTCAGCTCTGACGAAAACATTCTCCATGACACCAGAGTTTCAGAAGATATTGATCGATAAGGTTTCATTGATAGTTTCCATATTACCCTCAGCATAAACCTTGTGTGTAGATAAGGGATTAATAGGACAATACCTATCTCCCGTCATAGTCAAGGTGAATTCTCCAGCTTCGATTCTTCTTAACTCTAGGAGGAAGTATGATCTATGATGAAGATCTTCCCAAGGTTTGTTCAGACTAGTCATTGCCTCAATTATAGCTTCATCAGAGGGCAAGACTAAGTCTAATGAATCAGTGTGAGCGAGAGAACCCTGAGCCCAAATAGGATCCAGAAGTGGATCGAACTCTTGTGTAGGAGTTGGATCAGTGTTGGTTGAAGTTTGCTGGACTAAAGAGTACGCTACTTTAGCTGTGCACAAGGGAATGGACATGCCTGGGTGCCCTGTCCCATCCATCGTGGCTGATGGGGAAGGAAGTATCCATGGATCGTTGAAGTAAGTCGTGCGAAATGATGAAACTTGAAAAATCTCAACCTTATGGTGATTGGATATAAACTTGATATCGCCTTGAGGGGGTGGGTAGTCGAAATATGGGCACAAACCAACCCCTACATTGACTACACCTGGTTGAGTATTATCAATCATCGAGACCGTGGATGCCCCCAATGAAGTGTCAGGTCTGGAGAAAGACAGTTGATCGATGGTCACTATCCGGCCCTCGTGTGGAAACAACAAGACCTGGAAAAATGTAGCAACCACAACTTGCATGGAATAAGTCCAACTCCTTCCTACCAAGAGGTTATAGTTGAGGGGCGCATCGACTACCTCTACCTCGACACACACGGTCTTCCCTCCTAACTGCATAGGGAAAGAGGGAATGATACCATATGGGCAGAACGAACGATCGTCGAAAGTAGTGAGGAGAGTAGGTGATGGAGACAAAACGGGTTGGCCAACGGCCTTCCAACATGCCAATGACATAACACATGTCAAGGCTCCCTCATCAACCACCGTGTGGAAGATATTCCGAGTAAAAAATTTCGTGGGATAAGCCACTACTATCTGAAACTCTATGTGGTAAGGAAGACGAGGTTTTAGGTCGATTTTATCCAGCATGATTGTACCCAGATTACAAGTCTCGGTAGATCCTAAAGTGATTAACAAGGCTTTCCTCTTGGAAGGGAAACTTTGGAGGACCTCCAAAGTGGACATCGCACAAGGGTTTTGTGATAAATATTCCACCACATAATAGTTTTGGGCGGCCCTTGTGCTTGGGTTGTGAGAAGATTTTTTGAATGCGCCTTTGGGGATGCATGTCATTATTTCTCCCAACGTCTTCTCAATCTATAGAGGAAGAGATGGGAGTTCATCTTCTTTTCCCTTCTCATAAGTGCTTGGTTTACTATAGTCATGTGCTCTAGTCGATATAAAAGCATCACCCTTCACCATATATACATTCATGGATGCGGGGTTGTTTGAAGATGGAGAGGGTCCTTGGCTTCCCCCTTCCATGCTTGTAAAGGCTTGGGTTAGATTTTTCCCATGTTGAAATGGATTGGCTAACACAGCAGGCTGTTGCTACATCACATAGATGGGTCGGGTGGTCTTCCGCACATAAGTTGCATGGATACCTCACCTTTCGTTTCTCAGTGTTGTCCTCGCCAGCATTATCGGTAGGTTTTTTATCCCCCTTACCCTTCTTTCGTTGTTTTTTCTTTCCCTCGGGCTATTGGGTGGCCTTTGGATTAGTCAATTTCATTGTGTGTACATCCAACGTTTTGGTAGGGGGAGCATCCAAAGCAGTAGTTTGGCTGGCCGTTGTGTGTTGTATAGACAACTGCTGCAACTACTTCATCAATTGCTCAGGGGCTTTGCTTGTGTTGAACCAACAATTCCATCAGCATGTGGTCTAGCTCTCTATCTGGTGTTATCAAGTATTGAGCGTGGTGCATCTGGCAAGATCACGTATAATAAACTGGACTGAGAATAGATTAGCTCAAGTTATTGAGCTCTCATGATGGCATCTTCTTTGGAAAATACTCCTGATGTCGTGACATCTTTGGACAACTGTGGGACCAAAGACTTAAGGAACCACTCGAGCAGGAATGTTGGTGGGACTGGTACCTTAATTAAAATCTTTCAGCGTCTCCATTCTTGGATGTGATCAGAGATATGGTCCGCTTTTGTTTGTGAGAAATTGGCCATCAATTCGGTGCCAGCATCGTATGTCAGAGGTAATTGGAAATGGTTTAGGAAATCCATCGCCAATTCTCTGAAGGAAGAGTATCTTGAGCGATTGATCTCAATGTACCATTTTATGGCGCTCCCAATGAGAGTACATTGAAACAATTGCAATTGTATGGAGTCGTCTTTCAACGAGTTAGATGAGCACCAAAGATGGAAGGTAGTCACATGATCTCCTAGATCTTCGTTAGTCTTGGCTTCGAACTTTGGGATGTCCAAAGGAAACTTCATCAGCATATAAGGACAACGCAGATCGTGACAGATAGGGTCATTCAACAACCTTGTCAAGTCTGGAAAATGCAAGGTTGCCAAGAAGGGTAGTTTGGGTTGTTGGTGATAACCTAGGAAAAAGGGGCCTGGAGTTTGATTGGCACCAGGTTGCCAGGAAAAGTTCATCTACTGGCCTGGGTTCTGGTAAAAACCATGGCCCTGGCTAGCGTATGGATTTTGTGTGTGAGGAGACATCATCGCCTGATTTCCAAAATAGGACATAGATGGTTGGGCATGCATTACATTCGAAAGACTTTGGGAAGAATTGCCCCATGTCGGTCCCATGGGGATAGGCATAGTGCTTTGTCTGGGGTTCCATTGATTGTGAAAATAATTACCCCATATTGGCATTCCTGATGAAGGAACGGATCCCTACCAAGAATTCCAAGGCCCTGATGTGAAAGAAGTTCCTGGGTGTGCCCCCTATGTAGGAATAGTACCCTGCATAGGAATAGGTTGTCTGAAACCAGGGTTTCCCCCAGTTGGGAAAGTATCTAATGAAAATGCAATGTTACCAAACACACTGAAAAAAGAAAACTATGTCGAACCTACTGGCATATTATGCGAAGGTGGTCCTTGCTCCCCGCTCCAAGTAAACTATGGTGTGAAGGTGGCTCGACGGATTGTTGATGCGTGCCACCGAGTGAAGGGGACAAAGGAGGTATATGACCTCCCCCATAAGGGAAAGAATTAAAAGGAGCAGGAGTTCCCCCCATGTGTCCTTGCAGAGGAGCATTAGAGCTCCCTTCCCCCAGACCTGAAGTTTGTGAATTGGAGTAGGAAAGTATAGGACTTGTACCTAAACTAGGCATCCTGTATGAGAACGGAGGGTCTGTCGCACTTGATGTGAAAGGGGTTGTGGCCACCACCAGAGACGGGATCGAACCACTGTACGAGGTAGAGGTAGCCGAGACCATGGTGGCTCGGACCGGTTATGGTGGGTTAGGAGGTGGAAACTCTCCTGTGGTGACAACCGTAGTGGGAATTGAAGAATTCCCAGAAGGAGTAACAACATTTGTTGTCATTGCTTCCTGCGACACTGTCTGGCATTCGTAAGGTTGAATCAGTACAATGATGGGTGCTAAAGGATCAGTGATGGAGGTTTCAGGTGGACCAAGCACTTTCACTTCAAAGTATAATATAGTTGAGTCCTCCAGATGTTGGTCGGGCACAACTTTGTGTGACCCAGTTGCTTCAAAAGACCCTTGTTGGTCTAGCTTTCACATTAGTGGTGGCAAGGGTGGCTCCAGTGTAACCGGTGATAGGCCTTTAAGCCTTTGTGACTAGTGGAGCTCATGATCCTCCACTGCGTGAGAAGATCAAAGACACACTAGGGTAGTCTAACCATTCAAAAACAACATGCACTAAAAATTCCCTACAAGATAAGACAAGCAAACACTAAACTAATTGGAAGAACAGTTACAACAACCAACACTAGAGAAACTTACTGGTGCAAGTGAAACTCAAACACAAAAGAACCCTCCAGGTATACTCTGCAAAGCATGGCCCGATGTCTATCCTAGGTACCGCGATATACCCCCGCAATCACTTGTGTATGTCCCTAAAAATGATAGGAAACTAGGTTGCCAGCGCGTGAACAGTCATTAGGCGGGTACAGTTGAAAGTCAGGTAGACCACAATGAGCAGGGTATTGAGCCCAAAAATTGTCAAGGGTATCGAAAGCAAGTGGTCTGGAAGACAACTGAGGACATTGAACAGATTTGAGACCCATGAAGCTCCATCGAAAATGTAATCGACGAAATCCCAAGACAAGCCCTCTATATGTGTTCTCCTCTACGATTGGTCCAGCTTTGGAGGGGTTATCTCCGCTACCTTTCCGCATGCGACCTCATGTTTATCCCCTATGTTAGAGGGGGGTCCTGGATAACTTTCATGATACTGGACTTGAACACTCCCTAACTCAGACTCCAATGTTTGATTTTAATGGCCTTGAAGAGTTTCCTCTCCAACCTAATCCAAGGCCCTAATCCTGAACTAGTTGATTAACCCTAAAAACATAAAAGTCCAATAAATTTTAGATATAGCGTTAATTTTATGGATTGTATTATGTAAAAGGGTATGAAAGTGAAACTAGTGATGTTTGAAAGATGAAATTAAAAATGAACAGAAAGATGGAACAAAAATCTTCACATAACGCAAATTTTCAACAACTTTTCAAAAAAAAAAATTAAGAATTTTCTAAGATCTTTTGAATAGAAAACTTAAAGAAGGATTTCACTCGACTACGAGCTACTTAAGATCTAAGTAAACTATAAATAACTTAAGAAATCAAAGACTTTTCCCTGGTTACTAATGCAAAACAACACTTTTCAACCAAACAAAGAAATGAAAGAATTTTTTTTTGTTTTTATTTGAATGCTCACAAAGAAAAAAGAAAAAATATCAATAAGTCAAAAACCAAGAAAAACTTCTGGCATAATCGCAGATCACAAAGAATCACTTCAAGAAATCACACACTAGCAACTTAAAACATGACTCTCACACTTGTCTAAAAACCCTAAAGAAGATTTTGATGAAAACTTTTAAATGAAAAAAGAAAGCTATGGATGAGATCAAGCCTAGGCTACTGACTTCTAGGATAGAGATTCAAAAACCTGAGAGGTATAACTCTTGTCAAGGGAAAATATGACTTCCTCACCCTCAACAAAAGCTATCCTTCACAAGCACACCACTGACAATTCAACAGCAAGCGTGTGCACGCGAGATGTGTAGAGCCAGAGGGTGTGTACATGCGTGTTGGCCTTATACATGCTGCGTGTATCTCTAAAACTCTAAAAGAAATAAAAATAGACAATCCAAACCAGGAAGAGACCACTGATATTGAGAACCAGGATCTCTTGAAGGCTTAGACACTTTCTTTAACAAAAAAAAAAGAAAACAATGTAAGTAAAAGAGATCGTAAAACAAACCAATCTGAGATGAACCCTAAGATATAGACTGCAAACAACCAAGACTTAGAAAGAGTTCCGGAAACCCCCTGAGAATGACTGATTATGACAGGGAAGAGGATGACTACCTCAAAAACTTTATGGAATCATACACGCTATTGTTACTTCTTCAGCTAGCATTTACATGCGGGCTGTAAGAAACTAGGGCGCGGATACACGCGTTTAGACCTTATGCAGGCTGTGTGTACCTCTGTGGGTCTTGAAAAAAACAGTCAAGCAAAGAAACATAGATAGATGGTATGGAAGACCAGAATCTCTGTTAGCTCATACTTTGCAGAAACTTCAAAAAATAGGAAAGAAAACCAATCTTTTAAAAACACCCAAAACTATTCCCAGGAACCCTAGAGACTTCCCCAATATGGTTGCCAATTCTGTTGTGGTTGAAAATCCCCCTACGGACTAGCACTTAGGGTTATATTATGCATGTAGATAAGACTGAAAGAATCCTACTTTCTACTGTCATCCCAGACCTAATCCCCATTTCTTTTAAGAAAATACATGATTAAACGAACATACCTTGTTCTGAATGTTCAATGTCGATCTTTCTTCACGCTTGATCGCTTGCTAGCAGCTATCCTCCCAAGACTGAACTGTGTACAAAACAAGCAACAAACTCTACATGCATTTTTTCTACATATTAATGGGTTAGAGATTCAAACATACATTCACTAAACTATGAAGAACTCATATAGTGGGATGGGAAAAGCATTTCTTTATTATTAACTTTAATGAATCAACTTACAATGTCGAGACCGGCCACTGCTCTGTGAACCTGATCCTGGGTTCCTCTTCAAATGTCCTCCAACTTCTTTTCTTTGTATCTCTCTTTGCACAAGGATGGCTAAAGGGTTGGGACAATGGGAATGTGCAATTGGGTAGAGTTTCTTTACTCTTATTCTCCTCCTCCAAATAGGACCCCTAACCCTTCTTTTATAGGCTAGAAGAAGCTAGGTATTTGGATGAACCCTCGGCCATGCATGGCCGAAAGATTCAGTTAACTCACCCAAAGTTGTGTGTTTCGTCAGCAACTTTCCTTTTTTCGTGATTTTGTAGGTACACGTGGGTTGTTTTAGGTCATCTAGCATGTACACGCGTGCAGTAATGGAGTAGGGTGCGTGGGCGCTTATAAAAGAGGTTTTTTAAAGAGTTGTTCAGTAGTGCTTTGGAAAAGAAGGGATCTGAGATGGCTTGATTCCAGGTAAGCATGTATGGTGCAAATTAGCGTTATAACAGTTGAGAATTCTCCCGAAGTGATCTTCAGATCAGACATCTCGTGTCCACTTCAGGACTTCGACATTCAGGACTTTGGGAATTTGGGCAAGTGCTGGTGGTAAAAATACCGAAGAAAAACTCCCGTAGTGACTGTTGGGTTGCCAAAGTACCATCTTTTTACCAACCTTTCACTTCACTTTTATCAATATTTCACTTTCCCATACCCTTACATTAAACCATTTTCATGATTACATGCGTTTTAGACATATTATTTTCCAATGCATCTATTTTAGTGTTTTTGAGTGAATTTATGATTAAATATTGGAAAAATGACATGTTTACACTTATATATGAAAGTGGGATGAGTTTCATGATGTTTATAGGTGTATTTGAAGACTC
>ML784690.1:585888-623809 GCA_009831015.1 Picea engelmannii | reverse complement strand
TTCCAATGCATCTATTTTAGTGTTTTTGAGTGAATTTATGATTAAATATTGGAAAAATGACATGTTTACACTTATATATGAAAGTGGGATGAGTTTCATGATGTTTATAGGTGTATTTGAAGACTCCAACCAAGTCAAATTTGGCCATCAAGCCTCAAATTCGAATTTCCTCTTCAACCCTTTGAAGATTAGATGAAGATTTGGAGATCTATTCAAGTATCTTGGATGGAGATTAATCATGAAAGAAATATTTGTGAGAGGATTTGTAGAGATATCACTTGATAGGTGTGAGCACATGGTTGTAACTAAATGAGACATTTGTAGATCTAGGAGAGATTTTTGGATCTAAGTTATCTTAAATTTTTGTATAAATAGGAGTGCCTCCTCCATTTCAAAGGAAGGACTCTTGGAGCATTGTGTCCAACTTATGATGGAATAAGAATCAAGCTTTATTTTCACAACATTTTCCATTCTCTAGTTTAGATTTAGAATTCTTTAGTTTATGTGTTACTTTGTTCTCGGGAGAATTGAGCTCACTCCAAATAGATCATAGTAGCATTTTCTTCTTGTTCTAATGCTTTGAATAGGTTTATATGCTTTATTGTCTTTATTGGAATTATTCGGTGATCTTGATTGTTGATAGGTTATTTGAAACATTACGAGAAGACCTCCTGTAAGGGAGCTATTGTTTTCATGCCTACAACAACTAAGCCTTTTTAAGTGTATTTATTTTCAATGCATGAGTGTTTACTTGATGATCTTGATTGTTGATAGGTTTTGTGAAACATCATGAGAGGACCTCCTGTAAGGGAGCTACTATTTTATTTCCTTCAACAACTAAGTCTTATTAAGTGGAATGAAAGAGTTAGGATTTGATTGAATATCCTTAGATTAGAGTTAGATGCCTACTCGTACATATATTTTGTTGGCATCATCACAAGCTTACGAGCATCCCTGGTTGATAATTAAATGAAAGCAATTTAAGCAATTGAATTTCCCAACAGTGATGTAACCTGCTTACATCACTTGATGATGTGTCATGAATTGAGTAGCTGCCACTTGTCACTCTAAATTGTAATTTTCATGTACCTGAAATGTCGATTCAACTTGACACTTGTCATTCTCTGACTGTGCCACGTGTCCTTGCTGACATGGACTCCTCACGTGGTCTGTCACAGTTTCTTGCTGATGTGGTCTGTCGACATAGATCTCTCGATGTGACACATATTCATCTCCTTGATCTAATAGTCAAAATAGTATCAGAAGGATATCTCAGATCGACGACTGAGAGTGACTTCATAACTTCATCCTTCCGGACTTCGGGACTTTTGACATTTCTTGGTGGTGAAACTCCCGAATTAATTCTCCCGGAGTGATGTAACTTTCTTACGTCACTTGTTGATATGGCATGAGCGAATTTCCTCATAACACTTGTCATCATCCAATTATGCCATGTGTACTTGTTGATGTGTTCTTCTGACATGGTCTACCACATGTCCTTGTAGACATGGTCTGCCACATGTCCTTATAGACGTGGTCTACCACATGTCCTTGTAGACATGGTCTGCTGCCTGTCCTTGTTGATGTGGTTTTCTAACCAACAAACTTGATCCAATGGTCATCGTATGTCTTATAAATCCGATGGTCCTTATTCATTTCAGATTTTCAGATTCGGGTATTTCAAATCTCAAAATGAATTCTTGAAGTGAGATTTCTCTAGAGCGTAACCTCCTCACAACTTTAGACCTGAACTGAACATTGTTCGTATATCATGTTCTTAGATCGATGGATTGATATATCGATGGTTCAACTCTTCTATCTTATCCTGTCCTTCCACTTTGAGTGATCCAACGGCTGACGAAAATTCACTTAAATGAGATCTCAGGTCTTACCTCTCTTATTCTATCTTTCCACTTGAGAATGATCTAATGGTTGACAGGAATTTAGGTTTGATCTGACGACTGACGGGTATTGAGATAATCAAATTATCAACCCTTTAACCTTGCTTATCCTATCCTTCCACTTTAAATTGGTCCAACGGTTATGAAAACACTCGAAGAAGATCAATGATCAAGGATGACTGTGGAACCACAACTTGTGAGTGATTTAACTCATCACCCAAACTTCGCAAATGGAAGTTTTGCATTGTTGGTGAGTCAACCAAAATCATCGATATTTGAAGCTATAAGATCGGATGGTCCTGACTAGTTGCGGGATGTGAACTAGCATGATATTTAATTCTCCTTTCGATCTCCGCAATTCATCCCTTTCATTGATTTGGCGATTACGCATTCGATGGTCACAACTTAATCTGACTTAAACTTATCGTTTGTTGGCTAAACCACAGTCGTCGATGTCTAAGTCTATGATATCTCACGATCTATATCAATTGTAGGATTAGAACTAGCAAGTTGTTTAATTCTTCTTTTTCTTCCCGCAATTCATCCCTACCGTTGATCTGGCTTGTAGATCCGATGGTCAGGATCCTCCAACGATCCTCAAGCCCATGGTCACTCATATGATCGATGTCTGTAATATGAGATGATCAACATGGTCAATTTCTTGATTGGACGGCTACTGAGGCTTCTCACCTTTTCCTGTCCATTGGTTGACTTCTTAGTCTTTCCATCGATTGGATGACATTTCTAGAATGTTCTCTTCATTAGCTAACTCTCCTGAGCTTTGATAACTGTTTGTGCATTATTTTATGCACTGATAGTCAGCCTCTAATTCTCTTGAGCTTTGATCATAGGAACATTGTTGATCCTATCGTGATCAACAATAATCACAAATTTCTTTCATCCTTAAGGTGATGTTCTTATGTCGATCTTTAGAATATTGTTTGACATCTTCTACTAATTGATATAATGTTGACATCAATGACAATATCATCTATGGTAATTCATCATTAACAACAAATCATCACATCGACTATTGACATCAATGACAATATGTCCAACAATATCCCCATTTTTCATTGAGGAGAACACACTAACTTCATATACAAAACTCCCCCTGTGATGATGCTTTCCTCTTATGAATTTTTCTCTCCCCCTTTGACATCAATGGAAAAGGGTTTCTCCCCTTATAATCAACATCTATCTCTCTGCATGTTGTTGACCAGAATATGAACTTGGGTAACTCTCCCTGGAATCATGTTATGTCTGCCATAACTGAATGACTCCCCCTGTCAATATGCTCGCTCTCTGCTTTTGACTACTCTCCCCCTTTGTTTCTGAAAAAGGTAGTTCTTCCTCACAAGGTTTCTTCCCTTGTTAATTTACTAACTTATTATATCAGTTGATTGGGATTTTTGTGTTTCAAATGAGTAGTCTTCTTGATACCAATTTTTGTAGTGATTGAGTCTTTTCAAAACTTAATATAATTACTTTCTTATTTACTAACCAAAATACTTCTCCTGATTTTTTATTGACTGTTCTCCCCCTTTGTTTCTAAAAGGGTATCTTTTTCTAACAGGGTCTCTCCTCTTGTTATCTCTACAGGATGTCATGTACCTCATTTTGTATATCAGAATGTTGTTTTTGTGGATGTCACTATCCTATTGGAGAACTATGCAATTGTAGCTCATATTTTTCAAACAACCCTTGGATCTGCCCATTGATTCTCATCGATCATTGATTCTCATCGATCTCTAACCATATGTATCCATATTTATCCAAGATGCTTCTTTACTATACATTGCTCTAAAGTTGTCTGAGAAAGTTTATACTATGCTTGTCACATGAGTGACATTATTTTTGCAACAATCAACTTCACTCTCGTTCACTTGTTCAGCCTTTGCTATCCACATCTGTGAGTGTCCTGGTTTCTTGAACTTTGTTCTCTGATCATATATTACTGCAGCTTCATTTTTCTTCCATATTCCTTTTACTCCTTTTGTCGTATTGTATAAATAATTTCCCATTGACTATTTTCTTGAGTTCCAACAATTATGGCTTCGTGGCCATGTCCACCACAACTATAGCATCTCATAGTGTAACAATGTGTAGCAATATGTCCAACAACATTGCAGTTCCAACATCTTATACTATTGTTGAACCTACCAACTTGTTTTCTTTCATGATGCCTACAATCCAAAGCTTTATGACCATATTCATTACAAGAAAAACAATAACCATTAAAAACACTCTCATACCTTCTTTGATTCATCCATGAAGGTGTCTCTCTTATAAACTTTCTTTGAGGTGTATGATTAGCTTCTGGATGTCTTCCTTGATCTGATCTTCTAAATTTTGTAGTGTTTCTTTTATTTCTTGAACGTGAAGAACATGAGTCATACCTGCTTTCACTTTTTACAAATGAAGGGGTTGTGTCAAACCTGTCTTCATCCTTCACAAGTGAAGGACCTTTGTCAGACATGTCTTCACCTTTTACAAATGAAGGTTTTGCATCAGGTTTCTTAGGAGTACCGATTTCTTCCTTGTTGAATCCAAGACCAGATTTGTCATTTGGTGATCTCTGACTATCCAATATCTCATCCAGGGTCACGGATTTGTTCAAGAACTTGATTTAGGTGTTTGACTTCTCAACCTTCCTTCTAAGATTCACAACTTCTGCTTCCAAATTATGACATGATTCTTCCTTTTTGTTCAGCTGGTTCCTCACTACCTCCTCCCTTCTTTTGGCTTCTTCAAGTTGGATTTTAAGATTGACATAGCTTTCCCTTAGTTCTTTTAGATATGCAAGGTTTTTGCTTGGTTCATCATCTTCCTTCTCTTCTTTTTCTTGACTGATTTCATTTTTCAGTCTCTTGATCTCCTCTTACGTTGCTTAACTAATTTCATTTTTCAGTCTCTCGATCTCCTCTTCCTTTTCTTTTGTTAGATCAACAACTTTTGTTTTCAATCTTTTGATCTCTTATTCTTTGTTTTCTAACTGAATATTTTTCTCAGATATGATTTCTTCATTGTCTTCATCTTTTCTTTTATTTCCAGGATATGCCTTTGATTGCTAAGATGATCATCTTCCTTCTTCTTTTATTTTGCTTGACTAGTTTCTTTCTTCAACTTCTTGATCTCCTATTCTTTTTCTTCTAACTAATTATCCTTCTCATATATTATCTTTTCATTGTCCTTGAGAATTTCCTTTATTTCCAATATATGACTTTGACTCTTTACAATAAATTCTTCAGTGTAGTCATGAAGATAGCTATAGTCTTAATCATTATGGTCATAGCAGTATTCGCAGAGACTCCAATCAAACTTTTTTTTGGCCTTTGATAGTTCTTCTTCTACTTCTTCCATGAGATAAATGCTAAAAGAACATTCTTTTATTGTTTATGAGTCTTCTTTTTTACTTGCAGGGGAGCATTCAATATCAACATTATTTCAATCAAAATATTGTGGAGAGTCTTAACCTTTATTGATGGTTGAGTCTTCCTCTTCATCCTTGATAAGAATGTCTTATGTGTCTTGTATTTTGGTTTATACATCTCTTATAACTTCAGCCATAAGTCCTCGATGGATGTGCATAGTCCTATGCTTGCCTTGATTGTATCTGATAATCCATTGAGAAGAACCTTCAATGCCACTTCATTGTTCTTTCTTTCTTTTCCTTGGACTGTAATATTGGAGAGATTATTTGAAGTAGTTAATTCTCAGGGCTTGCTTACTATTGAATTCCAAACTTCAGATCCTCTTGAATTCAAATATTGTTTCATATTTTCTCTCCATGAAGAATAATTTGTTCCATCAAATAAGGGAGATTCAATTGTGGACAAATCCATCTGTCCACCCATTTCTTTAGGATATACCTTCCAATGGTTAAATTGTGTTGAAGGAACCTACTCTGATACCAATTGTTGAACACACCTCCCACACTAAGAGGCGGGGGGGTGAATTAGTGTGTGAACTTTTATAACTTTTCGTCTTCTTACAAGTTAGCAGTTAAAACATATTTGAACAGATTAAGAACAATCAAATCATAATCACAATGGACACATAAGATACCATATGTTTGTATATAATTTTTATGAATATATGTGAATATAATAATAAGAATTTTTTGTTACACATTAAAATTACTCATTTCAATAGTGTCGCAAGTGTCATCACTACAACTGTTGTAAGTGTCGCATCTTGTCCGCAAGTGTCACATCTTGACCAAAAGTGCCGCAAGTGTCGCAAACATCACACTTCTATCCTGCCTATGTCGTGCCTATAACGACATCACAAAGACACTTAAGACACCTCAAAGGCTAGTTTAGAAGAAGAGAAATCACTTGACAAGGAGTACAAACCTTTTGCCACTGAAATAAGCTCTCAAAAATGGATTTTGGAGAGGAGTTCTCCCCTACCCACTGTCAGGGAGTGATAGCACTCCCTGGGCCTCTTTGGGGGAGTGTTTGAGCGCTTTGTGCACCCTTTCGAGGGAGCGCTACCCTTTCTAAGAGAATTTTTGGTTTGTTGGAGGAAATCAGGGGACAATCTTCTCAATATCTGAAGGTAGTTGGGTTCAGATCTTGGGTCAAGGCATGATCTTAGGGAAGATCCTCAAATGAAGGAGAGTAGTCCTCAACTTATCCCAAATATCTCTCCAGTGGTTAGGCCTCTCCAAGGTTATATAAGGAGGCCTTCTCGTGGTGAAAGGGAGGGAGAGACTAGAGATTGATACCAAACTTATGATCCTATAAGTGGTATGAACAGAAAAGATTGGAGATGTGACACTTATGATCTCATAAGTGAGATGCCATCAAAGAAATTAGTGTAGATTACTTGAGCAAAGGGGTTGGACAAGGATAAATGAAAGAAGTTGTTGCACCTTCATCAAAGGATTGTAAGTACTTTTACTTGTTCTCATTAATAATCAACACTTGGACTATTTCTTTCAAACTTATGTTTGTTCCACATGAGTTTGTATTTAGTATATAGATCTGTATTTGAGTTAATATCAGTAGAGTAGGAAGTCCATTATATCTTTGTTTGTTCTACAGGACCTATTAGGGAGCTCAATATCGAAGCTCAGCCTGGACGTTTCAAGGACAAACGTCGTTAATAAGGTACATATATTTATTTTTATCCTTTGCATATTATCTTGATTAGACCTAAAAGGATGTCAGTTTCCATGTTAAGCACTTGTATGTCTTGGCCTTAGGAGTCTAGAGACCAAGAGGGAATCTGCTTGTCCGCAGGAGGATTCACCTGTAACAGAAATTGGTGACTCCACTAGGGAGGAGCTCTAATTTTTGTTTCCTTTCCCATATCTTGTTTTGGACCTTTTCCCATTCATTTTACCTTCTCCATACTATATTTTTTATTCTTAGATCTGATTGATTGCCTCTTTATTTCATCTTATTCACCCTGATTAATTGATTTTGCTTGATTTTTTGAGTTTCTGGGCATTTTTATGAACTTTTGAAGCAGAATTCTCCCCTTCCCTTGCTATCAAAGCGCCAGAAATCCCTGGTGGTCTTACACAGAGAATTGGAATGCTCTGGTGCCCCTTACACCAGAGCGCTACCCCCTTTTCTGTGAAAAATCCTCTAGGTTTTCAATTTCTGTGTTCATTTTTTATTTTTTGTACCTTCTCAAAGTCTCATACTCTCAGTCCATCTTGGTATTGGCCTTTAGCACCCTGTTTTCTAAGAATTGATCCTCTTTTGTTTAGAAATTTGACATTTTCTTTCCTTGCCTTGAAGCCACTCTTTGTCTTTGTTGAACTAGAGTTAACTTGTTGTTTTCTTCTCCTTTATCTAACTAAGTGGAAGCTTTTTTTAGAAAATCCAAAGGTCTGTGAACCTTTCCATTTGGTATTTGAGGTCAATTTTCCAACATTTCTCTTTTGTTTGAGGTTTTTGGTTCTTGTTTGCAAATTTGGTTATCTTTGTCTTTCTTGTTTATTCACAACGAGAGTGTTTTGTTTTTGTGAGGTTTACTTCTGATTGTTTAATCCTGAAGTCCGATTGACATTAGAAGTTTTGCATCTGATTATTATTCACATATAAGCAAAAGGACATATTTTAGTGATTCGTTTGGATATTAGAAGGAATTTCTGAAATTTTTTAGCATTACATTGGATTTGATTGAGAAACAATTATATGAGGATGTTGCATCTCAATGTTTGATAGTGAAAACAACTCTTTCTCTTTCCCTTAAATAGACATTAATTGAAATACAAGAATGCTTATCATATTCTTATGCATTTTTTGGGAATTGAGTCATCATACCATCAATTTCATTGTCATACACCCTTTGAGTAAAGAACAACTGCAAAATGAACGCTAATTAAAAATTATCTAGAACATTTTGTTTTTAGGATATTCTGCCAACATTAGACTAGGATTAGCACTTTGGATTAGGTTGTGAGTACAACTCTCCAAAGTTTTCAAAACAAACATTATCATCTTGTGATAGGGAGAGAAAATCCAATTGTCTTATAGGCTTTCTAGGATCCCCCTCTCACACGGGGGTTACACACGAGGTCGCATTCGGGAGAATTACCGAGATTATCCCTCCGTGGTTCAACTGTTTCTAGTGGTCAGATCATATATTGGAGGTCACTTGAGGGTATACCCACAATTATGTGTGGGAGCCTCTCAAGTTGATTTCGAACTTGTTATCCTACCCATACGTTCGGATCAGACTGTCGAATGTACCCACCCAGGGGCTGAATATGAGTTGGTGTCCTTAGTTGCCACAATATTTAGGTACTTACATGAGGTGACAGTGAAATGAAGTCTCACTATACCTGGAACAGACATTGGTCAAACCCACTCGGGCTCCTTGGAAGGTAAATCCACAATTATCGTGTGGAAGCTTGCACCAAGGTGAAAGTTCGTTAAGCCATTGTCATTGTAACTATTCCACCATATCCTAGCCCCTCATTGACTTGATCATGCGACGTTGGATTTCATCACCAACTAGTACGATCATCGAGAGAAGTTTTGTTTTCTTGGTTTTGATTCCTAGATTTTATTAGCGTATGTTATTTCTTTTTGTTAGTTGGCCCTAGATTTTCAGAATGTACTATTATTCTACAAAATTGATCCTGTAGACGATAAAGGTATTCATCGATCACGTAGGATGCAAGGGTTTCCTCCGGAAGGCTACCAACCCTTACCTCCTAACCCTCCAGAAGAAAACTACCACGGAGAGGTAGAAAATCAATCTGACATTGGGAGTGTTGTTGCTCCTCCGTTAAAAAATTTAGAAGGCACTTTAGTTACGGTTGAGAATCCCACTCCTTGCACTACATCTATGTCGACAATTCCTCTTGAACCACTTTTTCTTCATTTAGACTCTCTTGGGAACATCATAGACGAGGAGGTCCCATAGTTACCTGCGAGAGCTTTTACCGAAACATATATGGGATCCACAGAACCAACCTTTGGTGATGAGTATAGGACTCTTGTTCATCCTACCACTGCAATAGATACAAATCCCACACCTTCTCATTCTGTATGGAGGACTTCATCAGGACGCAATCTCTATGATCATTTGGAATCCTTTCGACAACCCTTTAATCCTCATGACCCTCCTGTTGAAATTGGGCCATCTGGTCAAACTATGAATCACCCCATCAATCATGTCATTAACCCTACTATTGCATCAACACAAGTCTATCTTAATGCTGGACTCATCACCTCTACTCATTCCCAAGGCACTTCGATCCCTACGCCCACTTTTACAAACTTTCACTCTACAGCTCCACATGTTCCGCACGATCTTATTGAGACATATTTTCACCCGAGAATGCAAACCCTTCCCAGCCAAATACAACTGAATGGAGGGAAACCACCATCTATTGGACCTATCCCTCCTAGAAGACCACCATCCTATGATAGGCTACCCCTCTCGGGGGACAGCCCCCTTTTCATGTTCTTTCGGGAGGGCAACCTCCCTTTGTCAGTCATACCTCGGTCGCTAATCCACCACTGTCAAGGGGGAAACCTTCATTTGTTGGAAACCCTTCAAAATTCTGGGGAGTATCTTCTGGAGGCACATTTACCCAACCCCATGTTGGGGGGAAATCATATCATAACCCACAAGGAGGAGTATCAAATCATGTTCCTTCTAAACCATCTTATGGACAACCTTATCTAGGCATCCCAAACACCACCTGGAGTCCTCAAGGAGAACAACCTTATCCTTCCCAAGGGCCTAATGTTTATCCTCCCCCTAATGTGTATCCACCTCCAAGATCTAATTCTTACCCTCCTCAAGGGAAACATGTTTATCCTCCTTATGGGAAAACAAATCACCCATCCTATAACACTCAAAACCCATCAGGTTATGCAAATGTTTCTCAGCCATCATTAAATCCTACTTATCCTGGTCAGCAACAACCATATGTAGGAGGACCTACTGGTTAAAATTATCCACCTAACCCAGTTTATGGTCCTACTGGTGTTCCTATGCCACACTAGTATCATCTGCAAATTAACTGATAGCTACCTTTCCTTGCAAATATGGATCTCCCAGACTTGTCTCAGTTAACCAATGATCCTATTTTTCATTCATCGGTTTGGTCAGTTATTCCAGCTAAACTTCCCTTTGATATTCTGAAATTTGACAGAAAATCTAGAGAAGATCCAAATAACCATGTGATGACTTTCCATTTGTGGTGTTCATCAAACTCCCTCATGGATGATTCTATACGTTTGCATCTTTTCCAACGAACACTTATGGGCTCAACAGTAAAGTGGTATATTGAACTACCACATGCTTCTTTTCATGATTTCAACTCCCTTGCCATGTCTTTCCTCATGCACTTTCAACTACCTATTCGCTATGAGACGGGTACTGAACTCTTGACCTCCCTTCTTCAAACTAACTCCATGCATATCTCTAACCATATTCATGAGTGGAGATGGCAACAAAGGATGATCAAAGTAATCATTCCTAACATATTATTGGTGGAATGGTTTACTAAATCACTTTTACCCCCGATCGCTTGCGATGTCGCTATGGGTGGCACGGTCACCGAGGAAGAAACCATTGCTCGGGATCAGTACTTAGATTTGGTTTATTCACAATCTGGTACTTTGTATGAGTTGCTTCTTAATGCTACTTGAGCTAATGCCGATCCATCTAAGACGTCATCCTCATCTCATGCGGATGGTGTTATCGGTTCCGTCAAAACTCAATCTAATTCCCAGCCGACCACACTCTCTTCTACCTCCCCCCAAACTCAAATCTCTGAGGTGAATGCAGTTCAATCTGCCCCTTCACAACAATCTGAAGGTAAGAAGAAGACAAAAAATAAATCAAAAAATACTAATAACAATGAACAACCAAAAAATCAAGCTCAAACACCTACTACCGAAAAGAAACCACAATGGAAACTAAAATTCTCGTGTATCATTTGTGGTGACGATCACTACAATCGATACTGTCCACATCGCGATGAAGTGGCCAAACATTTCCACAGAAATTCACAACCTGTTGTGCTTACTCAGCCTTTTCCATAGAAGCAATCCATGGTTGCTCAAACCCCCTCTCCTGGGGGCAGTTCTAGCCATCCTCATGATGAGGCCTCGACAAGTGCACATATTTATATGTTTAATGGGATTAATTTGACCACTCACTCAAAAACATATGACACACCAGTTAAACCTAAAAAAAGAAAAGTCACTAACGGTATCGATACTTTATCGAATCCATTACCATCCTCCGTTAGTCCTCCATCAGTTAATCCTCCGTCTGGACCACTTCAAATTGAGAAACCTATGTTTGACTCTATCTTACACCCTCCTAATAGCACTATCCATAAATCTACCTTTAATCCTAGTTCACATGTCACCCAGAACTACAACATTGTTGAAGATTTGGCTCAAGCACCGTGTGCTATGTCTACATTGGAAGTTATACAACACTGCCCCAACCAACATAGAACGCTCTTGGCTGCTATTGGCATTGGTGATCCTAAGTCATCCAACCATATCATGTTTAACCTAGACAATTATACATCTCGACTCTCCCACCAACTTGCTTTCCAAATTGATGTTGTTGTTCGCAATCAAAAAATTCACCGAACCATCTTGGATGAGGGAGCCTCTATTTGTGTTATGTCTTTAGCATGTTGGAAAAGTTTAAAATCACCCGCACTTAACAAATCCCCAATGATGTTACGTGCATTCAATGGGCGAGGTTTTCATCCCCATGGGATTTTACAGTCCCTGCCCATCCAATTGGGTGGAAAAATTGTCATTGTTGATGTTGAGGTGGTCGATGCTCCCCTTGATTACAACTTGTTACTTGGAAGAAGTTTGTTTTATTCTATGATTGTCGTTGCCTTGTCGGTCTTTCGATGTGTACAATTTTCTCATCAGGGCAAAATTGTCACTATTGATCAGTTAGATTTCTGCACGACCGATGCTTGCACTCCCGCTACCAACAACATTCCTTTCTTGGGAGACCACAAGATCACATATGAAAGAATTGGTGTTGGCTTGTTGAAATATTATAGCCTTATGGGTACCTTCCCTACACCACTTTCACCGACTACACATCATATTTCCACCGTCAATATAATTTTGACCATGGCTTATCAATCTTTAGAATCATCTGACCCTTGGATTGTACCTAGTCCATTGGAATTTGATGCACTAGGTGACACTGTGCTACCTAGTCTATCCGAAACATCATATGTTTGTTTCCAATCCTCTTCTCCCTCTTTGGATAACCAACGTCTATTGGCACATGACAGTTACTCAATGCCATCAAGGTTAAGTTCATTTTCGTCTGTGATCGACTACATTTCACCAATTTTTCCCTCTGATGAATCTATTATGGAAATGTTGAGCATTGACGAGCTACCTCAGGATGATAACCATCATCGATCCTCTTTTCTTCCCCCTCATGAAGAAATTCAGGAAGATATACACTCTATCTTCCCTCCTTCTATTGATTTTCCATTGTCTCCCATGCCTTCATCTTCCGATGAGTTGGATCTGGTAGTTGACATGGTGATATCTTCGGTAGGGCTATTGGAACTTGATCTCCTTACTCCTATCGCGACCCTTGACCTGTGTTCCTTCCAGAGTGATTTTCTTCCATCCAGTGAATATCTCTTGGAATCCATGACCAAGTTTTGTCCCTTGACATGGTGTCCTTCCAACGCATTATCCTCTTGGAAGCCATGATCAAGAAGAGTCCATGAGCATAGTTTCTCTTCTTTATAGCATGCTCATTAAAAAATGAAACAGAGGTCACGAGAATATTTTTCCTCTCTGTGGAAAGCTTGTTAAAAAATGAAACAGGAGCTTTGAGCATAGTTTTCCTCTCTGTAGCAAGCTTGTTAAAAAATGAAACACCAATCTAGGGATTAAACACGAAGCCCTAAGCATAGTTCTTTTCCTGTGTCAAGCTCGTTAAAAAATGAAATAGTCGCCTCTTTTGAACCTTCATTTTATCCACCCTTATCCTTTTTCTCCATCTAGTAGAGAAATCGATGGCAACCTCAAAGTCAGTGAATGAATTGAAGCTTAGAGGGCATGTCTCCAACATTTGATGATCATTCTGGAGTTAAGCCACTAGCTTTCAAGCTGGGGGCATACTGATCTTAGTCTTTGTTCTTTCTCATGGTTGAAAAAACATGAGAATGTAACCGAGTAGACTTTTATCACTTTTTTGGACTCGCATGGATATACAAAAAAGGAACCCCCTGGAGTCGTCTTTAAGATCTTTTCAGAGTCTCTAAACATGAAAAGATTGCCGAGTGATATTGCTTCCTTTCCCACTCATTAAAAGGTTTGAAAGAGCGTCTTCCGAGTGATAATTTATCTCTTTTTCGACCTCATGAGACTAATTTTACGAAAAATGAAAACCTTGGAGTCATCTTTAAGTTGTTTCCAGACTCTCTAAATATGAAAAACCACCGAGTTTACCTTCTTTAGACTCGTTAAAAAATTACACATTGAAGGGATAATATGGGATCGAACCCTTACTTCTTCCAGTTTTCTCGACAAAGGAAGAGGTACTTGTCGAAGGTGAGTCATATCGAGCATGTGATACCCTCCTCGAGCTCATTAAATTAAAAATAGGTACTCATCTATCTGGATAGGGGGGAAATTGAAATAAGCAAGCCAAGTTGTTTTTTACAACACTACCAGTAACTCTTACAGTCACCCTTGAACATGGCACTATATCTTTTCACGCATTTTAATATGTTGAACCTATGCACTGAACCAATCCTCTGAGTTTATTTTACTCCTTTGGGTCACCTGACGAAAGTCATAGCATCCACTGCATCATCAAGTTTTGGTCCATGTCATGTTTCTGTTGTTGTGCCTCAGTGTTCAAGGGAAGTATCTGCCTCGAGAGTCATCCATCACAAATAACTTTTTTCAATACCTATGTCAGTCCATGTTCATTTGATCTACCAATTAACTCTCTGTGTCCATTTCATGTCATTTATGGGGGATACATCAAGGCCCTCCTTCGACAAGTCTGTTCCTGTCGAATTCAACACATTATTTGGGAACTAGACCTAGAAACCAGTAGTACTTTGGGACCTGCATACCTCAATGGTAGGCCTCCTCACATCTGACAGTAGGTTTACATCATTGACCTCTGATCGAATGATTCTATGGATGTTCGACTTCATCTCATCCATTCACATTCGTTGGAATGTACTAAAGTACCTTGGGAATCATTGACATCAATGGTGATCTCCATCGCGCCTATTAACGATTTACCTCATTGATCGATAATCAAGTGGTTTCTTCCATGTTCGACATCAGGACATCTATTCACATGGTTATATTCGTACTACATCGGGATCGGTAAGAATACCTTGGGTTGAGTTTTCACTCTTATGTACTTGGCCCAGGTTGCGAAGGAGTTCTTTCGAACTATGACACATATTGTTACATAGATCCACTTTGTATTGGTCGTGGCTATGTCTTATTGTATCGTAGATCCACTATGTATTATTCATGGCTACGATCAATTCAGGTCATAGGAGTATAGATCCATATTGTATCTTCAGTGTCTATACCTTTTTGTCAATATAATTATGGATCCGCAGTGTATTTTATGGCAGCCATACCTAAAAAGTCTTTATCACTCAAGCATAGGTATGCCTGCCCTAGGTTTGAAACATGTCATAATATTATTTTGATGGTTTTTTGAAGCTTTTTCTAGCCTCTCTGTGTCCATACCCTTGCTCAAAAAATTCTACAAAGTACTTTAGTCATCATCATATTCTAACTTCGTACTTTGGGGGGTAATCTATTACACATCAAAATTACTCATTTCAATAGTGTTGCAAGTGTTGTCACTACAAGTGTTGTAAGTGTTGAATCTTGTCCGCAAGTGTCACATATTGACTGCAAGTGTTGCAAGTGTCGTAATCATCACACTTCCATATTTCCTATGCCATGCCTCTAACGACATCTTAAAGACACTTAAGACACCTCAAAGGCTAGTTTAGAAGAAGAGAAATCACTTGACAAGGAGTACAAACCTTTTGCCACTGAAATAACCACTCAAAAATGGATTTTGGAGAGGATCGCTCCCCTACCCACTATCAGGGATTAATAGCACTCCCTGGGCCTCTTTGGGGGAGTGTTTGAGCACTCTGTGCATCCTTTTGGGGGAGTGCTACCCTTTCTAAGTGAATTTTTGATTTGTTGGAGGAAATCAGGGGACAATCCCCTCAATATATGAAGGTAGTTGGGTTAGGATCTTGGGTCAAGGCATGATCTTAGGGAAGATCTTCAACTGAAGGAGAGGAATCTTCAACTTATCCCAAATATCTCTCAAATGGTTGGGCCTCTCCAAGGTTATATAAGGAGGCCTTCTCATGGTGAAAGGGAGGGAGAGACTAGAGATTGATACCAAACTTATGATCCTATAAGTGGTATGAATAGAAAAGAATGGAGATGTGGCACTTCTGATCTCATAAGTGATATGTCATCAAAGAAATGAGTGTAGATTACTTGAGCAAAGGGGTTGGACAAGGAGAACTAGAAGAAGTTGTTGCACCTTCATCAAAGGATTGTAAGTACTTTTACTTGTTCTCATTAATAATCAATGCTTGGCCTGTTTCTTTAAAACTTATGTTTGTTCCACATGATTTTGTCTTCAGTGGATAGATCTATATTTGAGCTAATCTCAGTAGAGTAGGAATTCCATTGTATCTTTATTTGTTCTACAGGACCTATCAGAGAGCTCAGGATCAAAGCTTAGCCTAGACTTTTAAGGGACAAACGTTGTTAATAAGGTACATATATTTCTTTTTCTCCTTTGCATATTAGCTTGATTATACCTAAAAGGATGTCAGTGTCCATGTTAATAACTTTTTTGTCTTGGCCTTAGGAGTCTAGAGACCAAGAGGGAATCCACTTGTCTGCAAGAGGATTCACTTGTAACATTTTCCTAGCACCAACTATTTTGTTTCAGCACCAACTGAAGTAAGGAGCACCAAATCCTCAGAGAGAACCAACTCTCAAGAAAGACCCAGCTTGCCACAAGACCCATATTGTTGATAGAATGTAGTCTATCCAACTAGAGTTCACACAGTAATTCAACTCTAGTTGCAGTGATCCATTATTGAGTCAATTTTGTTTCATGATTACAGGTATACAATCAACACTCATAATTTCACTTCATCTTCTCTCTGAAATTTGTGCCTTCTTCACTTCGTCTTTCCTCTGATATTCACACCTTATTTACTTCATCTTTCCTTTAATATTCGAATGGACCTCAGGTCTGTATCCCCTTCATTTTTCTCCGCAGGATGCTCTTTCTCAGTGAGCCTCTCTTTTCCACAAGCCCGTATACTCCTTATATAAAGCACACATCCAGTCAATCAATCATGGTTGTATTTATACTTTCTTATGCTCAAAACTTGTTTAAGTTATTGGGCCAACTTGTGCAACAAGTTATAACTAACCTGTCCATTTACAACAACTTTGGGACCACTAGAGATCATTGTTCTGGGTCTTCAACTTTACACCTGGCATCCCCTTTACTTTCGTAAATCGATCACAGGCATGGATCAATTTCCTTCGTCTCTATGATTACAAAAATTGACGCTTCCTTCAAACCATGTTCATATGATCATTGGTGTAGAACCACAAGATTATCAATTTAAGTGACACATTACATTCTGCCCTTTAAATCTCTTTACCATATGACCAACGACGGTGACCTTATGTGAGGCAAGATGAGCGCTTGAGCACTTATCAATTAAAGGGTCATGATTCAATCTCCTGATGACATGGACTATTGTCAGGACTTTAGGACTTCACCCTTTGGGTCTTCGATACTTGCAACATGTCAAATCTCTCAGAGTGGATTTCACCGAATAGATCAGACGGTTCACGTTTACTTCGTGGAACCATATAAATGGTCTGATTCGATCCTTGGACCTGTATTATGATCAACAGTTAAGAATGTGCCTAAAGCGATCTTATGATCGGGAAACTCATGTCCACTTCGGGACTTTGGATATTATGCTTATCCTATCCCTCCATTGTATTTTGATCAATGATTGAGAGTACACCTGACATCAGATCAACTGTCGAGATCTCCTTCGGGTCTCCGGACTTCGTATATTTCAAATCTCAACCCCTTATTTCCTCTGTACATCAATATTTTGGAGCTGTTAATACACTGACACGTGTCCCTTTCGGATCAATGGTAGAGATATCCTTCAGGTCTCTGGACTTCGGAGATTTCAAATCTCAACCCCTTCTTTTCTCCAGAGTGATCATGTGTTGAGTAAGTCATAAGTGGTGGAGACCACTTGCTGTCGGTTAATACTTCCACTTACACTATCCTTCCACTATAGCAGATCGATGGTCGAGAATGCTCCCGAAGTGATCTTCAGATCGGGCATCTCGTGTCTAGTTCAGAAATTTAGCATTCAAGACTTCAGGAATTTGGGCAAGTGCTGGTGGTAAAACTCCCGAAGAAAAACTCACGTAGTGATGTAACTTTCTTATGTCACTTGATGACTTGTCACGAGTTGAGTAGTTGCCATGTGTCACTCTGAATCATGATTTGCATGTACCTGAAATGTCGATTCAACTTTACACTTGTCATTCTTTGATTGTGCCACGTGTCCTTGCTGACGTGGTCAATCACAGTTTCTTGCTGATGTGGTTTGTCGATGTAGATCTCTTGATGTGACACATATTCATCTCCTTGATCTAACAGTCAGAATAATATCCGAAGGGTATCTTAGATCGATGGCTGAGAGTGACTTTGAAACTTCATCCTTCGACACTTTTGACATTTCTTGGTGGTGAAACTCACAAAGTAATTCTCCTAGAGTGACCTAACTTGCTTACGTCACTTGTTGACATGGCATGAGCCAATTTCCTCTTGACACTTGTCATCATCTGATTATGCCATGTGTACTTGTTGACATGGTCTGCCACATGTCCTTGTAGATGTGGTTTGTTGATGTGGTCTGCCACATGTCCTTGTAGACGTGGTCTTCCACATGTCCTTGTATATGTGGTCTGCTATGTGTCCTTGTTGACGTGGTTTGCTGACCAACAACCCTGATCCAACGGTCATTGTATTTCCTCTAAATCCGATGGTCCTTATTCATTTCAGTTTTGGGGCTTCAGGTATTTCGAATCTCAAACTAAATTCTTGAAGTGAGATTTCTCTGGAGCATAACCTCCTTGCAACTTTAGACCCGAACTGAACATTGTTTGGCGATCATGTTCTTAGATCAATGGCTCGATCTGTCTACGGTGCAACTCTTCTAGCTTATCATGTCCTTCCAATTAGAGTGATCCAATGGTTGACGGAAATTCACATAAATGAGATCTCAGATCTTACCTTGCTTATCCTATCCTTCAACTCGATAATGATCCAATGGCTGACGGGAATTCAGGTTTGATCCGATGGTTGATGGGTATTCGGATAATCAAATTTGCAACCCTTTAGCCCCGCTTATCCTATCCTTCCACTTTAAACTGATCCAACGGTTATGAAAACACTCTAAGAAGATCAACGATCAAGGATGATTGTGGAACCACAACTTGTGAGTAATTTAACACGTCACCCAAACTCCATAATTGGAAGTTGTCTGTTGTTGGTGAGTCAACCACATTCGTTGATCTTCGAAGCTGTAATATCGGATGGTCCTAACTAATTGTGAGATCAAAACTAGCATGATATTTAATTCTCCTTTCGATCTCCGCAATTCATCCCTGTCGTTGATATGGCGATTGCGCATCCAACGGTCACGACTTAATCCGAATTAAACTGATCGCTTGTTGGATAAACCATAGTCGTCAATATCTTAGTCTATGAGATTTGATGATCTAGACCAATTGCAGTATTAGAACTAGTGGTTTGTTTAATTTTTCTTTTGCTCCCCGCAATTCATCCCTTCCATTGATCTATCTTGCAGACTCAATGGTCACGATCCTCCAACGATCCTTAAGCCCACGGTCACTCATATGACCGACGTTCGTAATATGATATGATCATCACGGTCAATTTCTTGATCGGATGGTTGCTAAGGCTTCTCACCTTTTCCTATGCATTGGTCAACTTCTTAGTCTTTCCATCGATCGGATGACATTTCTAGAATGTTCTCTTCATTCGCTAAATCTCCTGAGATTTGATAACTGTTTGTGCTATCTTTTATGCACTGACAGTCAGTCGCTAATTCTCCTGATCTTTTATCATAGGAACATTGTTGATCCTATCATGATCAACAATAATCATGAATTTATTTCAGCCTTAAGGTGATGTTCTTTTGTCGATATTTAGTATATTGCTTGACATCTTTTGTTAACTGATATACTATTGACATCAATGACAATCCCATCTGTGGTAATTCATCATTAACAACAAATCATCACATCGACTATTGAAATCAATGACAATATGTCCAACAAGAGTAAGACGCGACAATAGATGCAGAGAACATCGCACAGAATATACATAGTATGGTAGAATTGCTAGAGAAAAGAAGCCATCTATGGACTCAACATTAGAAGATGGGAGCCTACAAGAACTGCAAGGAAAGGAAGATAAATTGCATGCAGCAGTGGAAGATATCAAGCATCAACAGAGGAAAATGTCCCTGCCAGATAATATTAAGACAACCACAGAAATAAAGAACCTTCAGGCAGAAGAAAAAGTGGTACATGCACAGAAGATCAAATGACAGGTGTAGTTGGAGCCTTTACAGGAAAAGGAAGAACAGTTGGTTGTGTAAATCGACACAGCGAAAGAATGACTTGAACATATAGGCTTGGAGCGGGGTGAGATCTTAATACCACCAGTCATTGTGTAGGTGGTTGAAGCCATGAAAGCAAAGAGAATCCAGGCTTGGTAACAATGCCAACATATAGTAGACATGTATGAAGCATTGGCACAAGAAATGGCAGACACAAAAGTTAGATAGTGACTCGGGATGAGCCACAATGTCAATGTTGGGGGCATGTTGGGCACAGGCCCATTTTGGGGAAAAGGCCATTTTTGGAGAGAAAGGAATGAAGTGGAAGAAAAGATAGATGGAAGGAAAAGAAGCATGAGCGAGGGAATCATAGGATACCTAACTACATTAGAGTTAGGGTTTTTGCAATATATTGTAATAGTTGATAAGCCAAGAATATGTATAAGTAGTACCTAGGAGGTCTAGGCAAGGGACCTATGAGAGGAGATAGAAGTTAGAGTGAGAAAGGATAAAACGATGACATTTTGTAAGCTGGTGAGCTAGAGAAGAGTCAACAACCCTAATTCCTTAACCAGAAATAGAAAACCATTAGCAAAAAACCATGTGTTCAAAAACCGTCCAACAATGGACACAAAAATCGAGGCAACATGAAAAACGAGGAAAAAAAGGAGAAACAATTTCCTCCTACAAACCCTGAAGGGGGGGCCTGGCGTCCCCCCCTCAAACCCCCCCACCCACCTGGCACAACGTAGTAGACACTAGAGCTATTTGTGAAAAGAATATAACACATACCTAACATATACCCCCAAGGGATAGCTAAGTCGGTTCAACCTTTTATGGTAAGACATAATTATAAGGGATTTCATGGGGTCCATTCTCACCAAGTACTATGGAATGACAAACTAATATTGTGATTGGTAGTTAATACTTTCCTCCATCTAGAAAATTGGGGAAGAGGGGGGAAGTATGCAAGGTGTTGAAGAGATATTATCTTCCTAATTTGGAATGCTTAAGTGGAAGAGGACAAGTAGAATTTTTTTCTATAGAAAAAAAAAACATAAGTCCATGCATATAGTAATGATTCTATTAACATATATACCTACATATTCTCACTCATTTCTCATGCCATCTTACTATCATCCTAGCCTACTATTACATATACATTTGACCCTATATATATCCCCATTAGGGCCATGAATTATTCATATATGTCTATGCACCAGTAATGGACTTAACCACCTTAGTCCCACACATGGTTTCAGTCTTATAGAAGTGTTTTCTAGTTTGGATACTCAACAATATACACTAGATGAACTTCCCTCCATTCCAAGGATGGTACCTAAGGTCACTTTTGGAAACCTAACCTAGTGGGGATGTTGATTGAATCCCATAGTTTCTGTTAGCGCTTGGTAAATTTCCTAGAGGTTGAAAAAGAAGAAATCTACAAAGGTAACCTTAACCATCCGCTTTTAAAGCTAGGATCTAGCCCTTACAGCTTCAGAGAGGGATCTCTCTATAGGATTTAGCTTTGTTTTTAATTTCAGATATTAAGCTAGGTAAAGAAATCGTTGGTTTTGTTGTAAATGAGTTTTTGAAGTTGGTTGAGACGGTCTACACATCCATTGGGCTATGGGGTCTGTACTTAAACAAATAATCGATGCAACCAGAAATGCTAAAGAAAACCTTCACAGGGCGAGATAATATACTCACTGGATATTTATAAATTAAAATGATGGACAGAAGAAAAGATAAGGCGAATAACTTCAATTGACAAGCAGTTAAGAATTTCTTAATTGAAGATATTGGAAGAAAACATTGAAATCTTTAGAATCGGAAACAGGGTATCAAAGATAAATCCTGCAGCATTACGCTATTCATGAAGATTAGTTCCAGAAAACAAAATGATTACGGAGAAAGGAATACATTAAACTTAGAAGATCAACGTCACCAGTGAACATACGCAAGAATCCTGTAAATGCCTCTTCTTTATTAATGGCCGATCTTAAAAATATTACAGCTTGATAGAAATAGGGTGTGCGAATCGACAACCCCCAATACTTCGAAAGATGAAGTATTTATAATTCAAAATACAAACGTTCCTGTCATAACTGATCAGGACGTGCTCATACTATTTTTAGACTAACTAACTTAACTAATCGAAACTGTTTGATGACTCGATACAACTGCATGCTGAATTTCTGGGGTAGGCCGTTGCCGAGGTGCCTTCGCAATCTTTTCTGACTGGACAGGTGACTGAATTGTGACAGCTCATCTGCTAATCCAGTAGATCGCACAGTTCTTCCCATCTGATATGACCTGGCACTGTGACTTTAAGCAGTCTCCGATACACTTCATCCATGTCTGTATACTTAGCAAATGTAGGCTTGATGATGAATATGTGTTTAATCTCATGTTGGATACTAATATCCAACTACAAGGCATCCATGAATGCTTTTCCTATGATGCTTCCATGTATACCTGCGAACTTGGAATTGTCCTTAGACACTTCAGTCAACCTTTTCTTGTAATCAGGGAGTGTCATTAATTTGTCATTAATGACCTTCAGACCAGGCAGACCCTTCCTTTGAAGAGCATCTATCTTATTGAAAAACCTTTGCACTCCTTGATCCATGACTTGAATCTTTTCCTCAAGTTGAAGCATGAGACCTCTTTTGGTCGGAATCCATTTCACCTCCAATATAGTTTCTGTCCTGTCCTCAATCTTCAATTCTTTGAGTTCCTCCCTAGTCTTGGAATTCAAGAACCTTATGATTTCATTAGCTTGTGCAGGCATGTCTCCCAGCTCCATTCTGATTTTCTTGGCAGCCTGCTTGCTCCTCTCGAGCAACTCATTTTGTTCTAACATGATTTGAACCATTCACCAGATTTCATTTATGGATTTGGAAATATCTGTCTAGACAAGCTCTTTGACCTCATCCAAAGTCTTTCCTGCCATTGTCTGTTTCTGGAGCCGCTGTAACTCCTTCCTAATTTGCTCATTCACCTGTTTCTCCTTGGATAGACTTGTCTGGAAAGAAGTCTTTAGCTCTTGGAGATTTTCCACTTCTTTCTTAAGCTAGCTGATTTCTAACTCTTGCAGGTTCATTCTCTCCATAGACTTGGCCAGGTCTGTTGTTCCCTCTGGTAGTGGCACTGATGCAGCAGATGGAACAGCTGTCACTGTTGTTGTGCTCAATCCTGCAATGGGGATAGCACTCAATGGGATGCCTTCCATTGGCTTTGCCTGCTCTTTCTCCTTTAACAGTCTCTCCATCTCAGCCTCCATCTCTTTTAGCTGAGCATTCTACTCCATGAGTAGCCTTAACATATCATCCTTTTCCCCTTCCTTTTCGGCTATCTCCTTTGCCTGTGGGTCCTCTGTTGGAGGGAGCTTTAGCTGTTTCCTTAAGGATGCGATGTCAGCATTTTTATTTTTAATCATCTCTTCGGCAGCCTTGACATTAGCGGGGTCGTAACCGATCTTGAGGACCAGTTCCTCCAACATCTTGATTCTGTTATCTTTCGTGAAAGATGACATTTTCTCTAGCTTAAGTTGGGTCTGGGCATTGCTCAAAGCTACCCGAAATTTCGATGCAGAAGCTGAGGCGTGGGCCAATGTGTGGAAAACCATTTCCCCAGTTTGCTTGTGCAGATCCATCTGATCCACTGGATGCACATCCTTAGCCTGGAACTCAAAGGTGGGCCTTTTGTAATCTGATATCACCTTGGGATCAGGCACTTGTGCTTGGAGGTAAGCCATATGCATCCTTCCTTTCTCTGTGTCGAATGCCAAAAGAAGCCTATGCTGAGCTGTGGACGACTGCTTCTGAAACTGGGCATAGGTGCTACTAGTGAGAGTCTGGTTTTTCTTCTTGATCAAGTCATATTTTTCAAAAATGCCCAACTTGGGCCCAGTCTTACTCGGAGGAGTATCTATGGGAGAATCAGTGGATCTCATTACTATTTATATTTCCTTAAGATGACTCGAGCCGAAAGGGAGAGTGACTGGCTTGACCTTTGTGGTAGTTACTTTGGTAGTCGAAATTTCCTGTTCAATGGTTGCGCCGGGCGCTGAAACTGTCCTTGGCCTTTTGGAGTGCATTTGAAATTCCTCTGATGACACCTCTGTTACTGGAGGAGATGACTCATGTCGGGGCCTCTTCTCCTTGGGGAACTGAGATGTGGTGGTGGGTAAAACACTTGTTGAAGGCGTCTGTTGTTCAACGTCAATTTGTTGTTCCACGTCCATCAAAGTATCGGGCTCCCATTCTGTCTGGTTAGCGAATTTCTCGATTTCTAGCTTGGAATCATGCGCATATGGGACATTCTTATTTTTCACTCTCATTTCAGAAATGATCCCGCAGGGATCATAATGCCAGGCGAAACTTGTAAGGAATTTCATCCCCTTTAACATTCTGTCTGCTTCCTCACCTGCGCCTCTACTGTTGCAGATGAAAGAACCAATCTTCCCTTTGATCCGCAATTGTTGCTTCTTCTTAAGGGAAACAAAGTGAATATCATCAGAATTCATAATCTGCCTAATATACTCTAATGCAAAAATTCTTACCGGTACATATCTCAGCAGCTTGTAGGGTGCCAATTCACACCCGTAAACTCGGATCTCAGAATGATTCCGATACAAGTACCAGTCTCCTGTCTTTGCCTCTTCCGAGAGACGAAGAATTCTCTGGACCTCTTCATTTATTTGTGGCTCAGGCCTGCCACCCAACATACTTACCACAGGGTGGTAAAATTGATCAATGAACGCTTTGAAGTCGTATTCAACAAAGTTATGTTTCAGGAGAGAAGTCCACGCTGTAACTGGTTGGGGCTTCCCGTTGGCGTCCATCTTCTGCATGGAGAAAGTGAACCTGTCGGCTTGAAAGTACACGAACATGTAAGCTAGAATGGAGGAATATCTGAACATGCCCTCAGTGGTGAAATTCACAAATTGTTCATGGATATTATTGGCCAAGAAGGTGTTGTAGTCGAACTGCGTGGTGGGCTATTCATCGTTCGAGAAAATGGACAGAAAACCCAGGATGGGCTCATCTACCCATTGATCAGAATAGTACCCAAGCAGGGCACACAGGGAAGAAATGATTTGGTTTCCTTTGGTGGAGAACATGGAATAAGGGTAAGGGGAGTTGGTGGAAGGGAGTGGAGCGGAAGTGGGGAGAAAAAGCTCAAATATCTTAGCTCTCTGCGGGAAAGTCATTTTTTGATAAAGCTCAGTGAGGATTTCTAAGTTGAACGGGGACGCAGATTCAGCCCGGGTGATTTGCATCATCTGGTCAATATCTTCAGGGGTGATGAAAAAGAGGACGTCTCCAGATGAATAAACAATGGCTTTCTAGTCGGGGATGTAATGGGCTTGGCATTTGAGGGCGAATTCTGGGAAATGATGAATCTAGGGAAAGAGATACAGGGGCAAATTGGACTCCCAGAGTCCAATTTCGTCACTCTAGTCCAGGAACACCTCCTGGAGCCATGACTACAGATCAAAAAAGTCAAAACTGCATATAGTATCCGTTATCAGACGATCTTTATCGACCAAGGGAATTTTATCCAGGTCAACAGGAGGAGGAAGAAAAGGATTTTCTTCTTCTTCCGCTTGTCTGAACTTTGACACCATTTCAGCTACTGTACCTGCAAATAAACAATACGTTAGTGGGGTCAACTGGACTGTAGGTGAAGGCGATGCGGAAGCAACGGAGGAATAAGAGGTTTCTGGCGCGATGGATGAATAACGAATGCAAAGGGAAAACGGTAGTTTTATTCAAAATCGGGGTCGGTTTGGCGCGGGAGATACGGTTAGCATGACAACGGGCATATTATCTAGTTATTAATGGACAACGAGCCACTTGGGGTGATATGGCAGGTGACGGTGACCAAAGTATACGGACGACTGACGTGGAGGTTTGTGATTGGGGGTAAAAGTCGCCAAAGGAGGTCGTCCATGAGTGAAGGGGGTTATGGTACTGAAAACATGGACTGACAGAAGTTATGGGAAGTGACACGACCCCAGGAGCAAGTGGATCAAGTGGAATCAGTGGAGGATGACGTCCAGGGGCGACGGGGTGTCAGGCAACATGTGGAGGATGGGACTTCTGGACTAATAGGACAACGCCACCTGTAACAAGGGACCCGCCGTAAGGAATATTCATTCTGGACCCCCCCCCCCTTTGGTTAAAAGCATAACACTAGGGGGGGTCTGAAATCCATTATGAGCCATTGATCTGTGCGCTTATTTTCTGGCCGCAGATCTTAGCGCGCTCCTTAATGCCGATTCCGGACCCCCCCCCCCCTCCATTAAAGGCAGAACGGAGGGGGGGTTCTGGAATTCAATGTGAATCGTAGATTTGAGCGCTTTCTTCTGAGCCGTCTAGATGTGCACCCAGGTTATTACCAATTTCGGACCCCCCTCCCCTTCGTTAAAGGCAGAACGAGCGGGGGGGTCTGAAATCCAATGTGGGTCATGGATTCACGTGCTCTCTTCTGGACCGTCCAGATCTGCGTGAATATTATCGTCGATTCCGGACCCCCCCCCCTCCGTTAAAGGTAGAACACAAGGGGGGGTCCGGAATGTGGTGTGAGCCGTTGATCTAGGCACCGTGATCTGGACCATTGGAAAGTGAATGAAACATATGTCGGGAGCGGAAAAAGTCATGTGTAGGAAAAACTTAGGATTAGTGCCTTCTTATGGGTTTTCCCAATTTTGTTTTAGACACCACCAAGGGGACACCATTTCAACTATCCTTAGGCAACGGAGACTTGATGTAGCATTTTCTTCAAGTGGGTCTTATTTGGGCAAGGCAAGCTAAACAATTAATCTACATTCTAACCTACTTTCACAAGACAAATAACCCAGATTAAAATGTTGGGTTAAGGTATTATTCTTCCTAAGGGATATCTGACCAGGATTATATAGTCTGGTCAGATGTATTCACTAGTTCTAACCTAGGGGCTATCTGACCAGGATTAGACAATCTGGTCAGATTTATTCTCTAATTCTCTCCTAGGGGCTATCTGACCAAGATTAGATGGTCTGGTCAGATGTATTCACTAACCTATCAATATTGAAAATTTAAAATAACTTGGTCATGCTTGAAAGGTATGACCAAGTTAATATTATTGCATGGGGCTTTTGCTTCAATTCTTTTATGCCCTCTTTTCTTTTTCTTTTTCTTTTTCTTTTTCTTTTCTTTTTCTTTTCTTTTTCCTTTCTTTTTGCAAAATGAAAAATCAATTTCCAATAAAAACACTAGATACAGATAATATCCATAATATCCAAGTCATAAGTTGATTCCCATAATTTATGGGGTGATAACAGTTTCCATAGAGGCAACCAACATGAGGAATTAACCCTGTGACCTCCTACTTGTAATTCAAAACACTCAACTACTCGAGCTATAAAGTGGAATAAACTTGAGAATTGATTATTAAAAATTGGTTATCATTAGAATAAACGAATTTGGTAGGTTAAGGTCTTGGGTTAAGAGATATTGGTTAGAGGCTCACATATTAGTGGTTGGTGATTAGGAGTTGGTGCATTAATAGATTTGTGGGTTTAATAGTTAGGATTAGTGTGTTAGTAGGTTAGGTTTTAAGGGGTTAGTGACATGGTTAGAGGATTGGTGCTTAATGTGTTAGTGTGTTATATGGTTAGTGGGTTAGTTAGTTAGGGGTTAGTGTTTAGTCATTTATAACATCACTTTTAGTCGAATAGTGTGTTGGTGATTTATATGGTTAGTTGATTAGTGGGTTAGTACATTAGTGAGTTAGTTGATTTGTAAGTTAGTTTCTTAGTTGGTTAATGCATTAACGGTTTGTGTATTAGTCAATTATATAGTTATACAGTTAGTTATTTAGTGGATTAGTAGGAGAGTGTGATAGTGTTTTAGTTTTGTATGGGATTTTGGCCTTTGAATCAATCAGTTAGTTATAGTTTGAAAATGTGATTTGTAAGTCATGTACCTTAAGTGATTATCTTGGAGAATGTATTTATAAGTAATACTATAATATAAGTAAGGACATATTTATATCTTATAAGTCTTGACATCTTTATTCTTAACTAATTGGATTCTAGAGTAATAAATTAGTAAAAGAACACAATCCAAGTGAATATAATAGATGGACATGTATTTCAGTTCTAAGACATCAATGACATTCTCATTAGTTTTGGCGTTGTTTCCCTCTTCACTAAAATTCCTATCAATAGAGCTATGGAGGTTATCAATAAGATCATTGACCAGGATACTCCTAAATTAATTGAGATTTTCCTTAGATCCACATTTTTTATCTTCCAAGGCGATCTATATGAACAAACTTGTGGGGTAGCCATGGGATCCCCCCCCTCTCAAATTGTAGCCAATTTTTTCATGGAGGATCTTGAAAGTAAATCGCTCATTTATTCTCCCTTTCAACCCAAACTATGGAAAACATTTGTGGATTCCATTTTTGTTATCAAGCCCCGTGGTCATGATAGATTAGATGAGTTTTTCAACCACCTTAATAGATAATTTGAGCACATAAAATTCACCATGGAGGTTGAATTCGAAGATAGCCTACCTTTCGTGGACATACGTGTTACAAAAAGGCCAGATGGATACATGGACCACCAAGTTTATAGGAAGAAAACCCACACTGAGAAATACCTCTATGCTGAGTCACATCATCACCCTACACAGAATTAGGAGTTGTCAACACTCTAGCCACCAAATATCTAAGAATCTCGGGTAAAGATCACTTCAAGGAAGAAAAAACCCATCTCCTCAAGGTCTTCAAGGAAAAATGTTATAAGAGACATTAGTGGATCAATTCCTTCTGGAATGCTAGTAAGGGGCCCAAAAATAAGGAACACACTAATAATGATATTTCCAAAGTTTCCCTGCTCTATATTCAAGGGAAAACATGCATGATTGCTAGAATTTGGGAAAGAAAAAGATTGGGGAAACTTTCAAACCTATAAACACTATTAGAAACTCCCTTAGATCCATTAAATATCCTAGGAAGCCCATTGATTGGAAAGGTGTCTACATGATCCCTTTCTCTTGTGGAAAACAATACATAGGATAAACCGGTTTTTCCTTTAGGATTAGAATCTAGGAACATGTCGATGATGTTAAGCATAATTGAACTTGTCCCTTTGCTCTTGTTGAACACTCAAAAAAAAAAAAAAAACCCATCATATTTGTCTTGAGGATGCCAAAATCCTAGCAAAGATGGATCACTATCACAATTAGAAATTTAGGGAAGCCATCAAAATTGAAAATCAAATGAACAACCTTAATAGAGATGACGATTGGAGAGATCCTAACTCTATCTTCCAAGTTTAACTTTAGGTAATGTTCTCGTTTCTACTTTTATTTTTTTGTCTAGTTTATTTTTAATATTTTTATTATGTTATATTTCTTAATTTATATTAAAACCTTCAAAGTACACTATAATACCTACAAATATTTTAATATAATATATTTTAATTTACCTAACATTAAATTTAATCAAAATCATAAAAAATTTCATTCTAGAGATTACAAAGATATATATATTATAAATCCATTTTTAATTTAATCCTAAAATATTTCATTAAATATTTATTATAATATAAACATGTATTCTTTTCATAAGCCCTTATAAAATCCTTATGTTTTTTCATTGCTAGTTTATCCTCATCTGTTCGCTCTAAACAATAGTCTAAAAAACATTAACTTCATTCATATTAATTTACTTCTATTAATCATGTTTTCTTCATATTTCTTTTTGATAATGGACCACATTTGTCTGGTCCGAAACATCGATTATAGATTGTTGTAGTAAATTCAAAAAAATATCACCAAGATGGACATGTCCAATCAAAATGATGAAACAATTTAACATATTAAAAGTTATGAAACAATTTAAAAGTTGTTTTTTCTCATGCACCAGGGTTTCTTAATATAACTCTTGCATGTTGGTGAATTATTTTTTTTATTGTTACTACTATTTCTTTTGTTAAGTTATTATTTCTCTACAGTATTACTCCATGTGATATTTATGTTCATGAATGGAAATACTAAATTTATATTAACATTTGTTATTATAGTTGTTGAAATAATTTATTATATTAATGGTAAGTGTTGTTCTTAATGGTTGTCAGCATGTCAAAGATTATTAGATAAATTTTGAGGTAAAAAACGAATCTCAAAACAAAAAATGTACAATCAAAATTATCTTTAAAAGAACTATTAAAATTCAAAATGATGATGTTAAACATAAGGGTAAATATTTTTTAGGGAAAGGTAGAAAATTACTTTTTTCACTCATATTTTCAACTTATCTCCTTATAGGTCTACTCGAATTCCAAGAGTAGGAACTCATTGGATGCACAATTAAATTCTACATCCAACGAGCACCCACTTTGCATACTTTTGATAGACCCATAGTGAGATAAACTAGAAATACATGAAAAACATATTTCTTGTAGAGTCGGTACTCATTGGATGTAGAATTTAATTTTACATCCAATGAGTACCTACACTTGACATTTGAGTAAACCTATAACAGAGTAAATAAATAAAATATGATTAAAAAAATAGTTATTTTTCTTTTCCTTTAAAAATTCACAACTCTAATTTTATTAGTTTAACTATTATTTTATTATTTTTTTTAGAAAGCTCATTTTAAATGTCAAATTTCCCATAATAATTGTTCACTAAATTCTCAACATTTTAGGGAAAAAATCTTATTAAATTCATATACCTTTTTGTTATTTTGTGACATATTATGTTATGAACTCACTATAAGTCAATTTTGGGTTATGAAAAGGATAATAATAGGAGGCTAGATAAGACGGTCAATTTTAATAATAGGAGGCTAGATAAGACGGTCAATTGTCACAAGATATCCTACATTTAAGAATAAATTATAAAGGATACCTCTATGCTGAGATTGAGATTAAAAAAGATAGGAAAAATTTGGAAATGATAATCAAAGGTAAGTAAAATATGTATGGTATACTTCCTTTTTTTTTTGTCTTACTATATACATGTAGGTATGAGAGACTATATGGGTCACATGGAGAAAAAGTCCCCATTTAGACAATGATCGAATGTGAAATGTGACAAGGGTAAGATAAGTTTTGTCTTACTATATACATATAGGTATGAGAGACTATATGGGTCACATGGAGAAAAAGTCCCCATTTAGACAATGATCGAATGTGAAATGTGACAAGACCCAAAGAAAGGTATAAAGACACTCATAATTAGTTGGGTAAGATCAGTGGGAAGACCCAAAGAAAGCTATAAAGACACTCATAATTAGTTGTTTTTCATGAAATCTGAACCTTCTTGGAAAGATATGACATGATAGACTTTAATAGGAACTAACCTTGAGGGTTGTTAACAAGTAGACAATATCAATGTATTGGAGATAATTGATAATTAGGGAGACTATAATGATTAAGAATAAAAAATTAATGCAAAGAGTTATAATAAGGAAAATATATCATCAACCTTGTGTAATATGGACATACATTGGAAAAAGTAGGATTGATGTACTTGGAAATCAATATTTAATCTCTAAGGGATAAACCAATTCGAATGGGGTGACTTGTCAAAATATAATCATAAGTATTATCATTGGATATGTTGAGAGATTGAGTTAAATAAAGTTAACTAACTTGAAAACCAATGTAGGGTTTCTAATGCATCCTTAAGTTATTCCCAAGTTAAGAACTAGTTAATAGAGACACTAGTCAATAAGATCATTATTGGAGTTAAAAAAGGACATAAGAGAGACTAAGGTTAATGAATCTAAAGAATAATGTAAAAGGGATCTAATGGAAAGGTTGAAACAATGTGGGGAGTAATATTAATGTCCATAGAAACTAATCTCAAAGATGTTCATAAGAAAATTAATCCTAAAGGGAAGGACTCAAAAGAAATGGACATTAATCAATGGGAATTCTATTGGGGTAAGCTAGGGAAAGATCATTAAAGTAGATTTAATGGGACTTGAACAGTAACAAAATGGACCCAATGCAAACATACCAAGTTGGAAAGGAAACAAACGCTTCCCATCAAATGCAACATAAGGCTTTCCTAGGAAAAATAATGCAAACTCTTTAGGATATCATGATTCTTAGAATTTTGTTAAATGAATTTTAAGCCATATGAGGGAGGATGTGGGAAAATCATGCGAAAGAATTTAAAAAATAATTTGGATGGAATAATAGAAAATTAAAAGAGGATATTGTACAATCAAGACATTTGATTGAGGACACCAAATTTTTTTGATAAAAGGACTAGGATGAGAATTTACGAGGTAACCTCGTTGGCACCCTTGTTTAATGCTTTTTGGTCCAGGAATGTAACTCCTATATTTTTGGAATATGTTGTATAGGATAGAATGAATGTGCATAGGATGAAGTATACATTGTGTTGTCAACCACATTCCCCCCCTGCACACTCTCATTGATAGTCTTAATGTTGGGGTAGGAGCACCTTCCTATGCCACTCTAGGATTTTTAGCTAGTACTTAGGCCAAAGGGGAAGTATTCCCACTTATCCTAAAGTTATTTTTTCTATTTTTTCACCCTAGTACAACGTTTTCCAATTAATCTTTGACTGGATTTATTGCAAAGGCAAATGGTGTAGGAAAAAAATCCCTACAACTATTCATGATTGTTGTTTGTTTTAGAAATGGTGAAAGTGAAAAACAATGAGAGACTATTGGAAGTAGTCATTGACCCAATGCAGAAGGGATACTTACCGATGAATTTGTATTTACAAGAATAGGGCTTAGAATATAAACATGCATCATAGGAAGAATAAAAGTATTACCTTCTTATTTATCAAGTTTGTTTAAAATTTGAAAATCAAATAGGCAAGGCAAGCATAGGTCCATTGATTCATTCAACAGAACATTTAAAATAGAAGTTGGAAGAAAACATGAATAACTTGCTTGAATTTCATTATTTCACCAGTGGGAGTGTGTCTAGGTCCCAATTAATTCAACAATTACACAACTTAATTCAACAATTACACAACTTAATTCAACAATTACTTGAATTACAATGATGACAGAAAATGGGGACTATGAAATGCTAGTCCTAGGCCCTTTATTACTTCTTTCCAAAATATAGATCTTACAATGCTTCTTAGAAAAAAGAAAATAGCAAGGATAGAAGGATATATGAAGGCAATGTGATTGATCATACAGTGTTGGTTAAGGGAATGAAAAACTGGCAGGGATTTATTCTCTCTCAAAAATTTAGTATCCTAGTGGTGTCAATATTCTCAGTGCTTTGTTTTATTGCCAAGGGATACTTTTATAGACACTAATAAGCCTACTACTATTGTTTCTTGATTCTTCTTTCTTAGGGATCGATATTCACTTAATGGTTGCCACTCCTCCTTAATGCCACAAAATTAGGGGCACATGTGTGAAGCCTAACAAAAAATGGTTTCTTATTGTTTCAGTTGCTCCCCTTTTTTGACACTACTTCTTTCAGTTTAGGGAGGTGGCCCTGCTTGAGATGAAGTCATTGTTGTAAGAGGTTGAGAAGGTACTTGTTGACCAAGTGGCATCTAAGAAAGGGGAGGAATTCCGTGAGGAGGGCCTCTTTGGGATTCATTTGTGATGAAATCATATACAACATCATGCAATCACCATCCCTGCTCATTGATTATTTTACCACCCCTTAATATTTTGAAAAATTTGTCCAACTATATTTTATTTGTATATTTAATTGGGTCATAGGTGTGGACTAAGGGTACATGTGGTAATTTGTGGGTATAGGTAACTATATACATCTTGGGGTGAAGGAATGTCCCCTGTGTCTTCTACATGTGTTAGTCCAATTGTAACTAATTTTATTTTTATCAACCCCTTGTAGTTTTTTGGTGAGTGGAGTCTCAATTGATCATCTAATGTACATGGAAGGCCATGTTTAATCATGGTTCTCATGTTAGTGATGAATTTATTGAGGGTATTCTCTACTATTGAGGCCCTTTTATCAATGATCTTCTAGCTCTTGAGTTTGTTGGTATATGTATCAATGTCCATGGAAATAGATGTTCGATTTGTGACCACTAATAAATTCAGTGCTTGAGTTGAGATATTATCCTTGAGATGTTATCTATGGTCTCTATCACCTTGGACATGTTCTCCACCTTCTCTCTTGTATCATCTAGGTATTTCCTTACTTGTTTGTAAATTCCATCCAATTCTATGTAATATTTCATTTGTCTCTAATTTTGGCAGTGTCATCCCCCACATAGCCCCAAACCATTTATGTAATGGTATCCATTGCAATTAGTAGATTATCCTCTGCAAAGGTCTTTCAATACCTTGTTCTTTAGGTATCTATTTATTCTACTAGTGTTGTTATATTCTTCTTTTCCTCATGCCAATTCTTCTTAATCTTCAAGTTTCCACCCTTGCTTCTTCAAGTCTGCTTTCCCCTTTTCAACTAGGTTTTGAGTACAATGGTTGCAAGGAGGCTATCTTGGTGCTTTATTTTCCACTCCTCAACCTCATTTAGAATTTGCGCAACCTTATACTATAGCTTTGTAACATTTTCTTCTTTTATCTCTTGAATCAAAGAGATAGATGTTAGAAATAAAGAGATGTGCTTGTTTTCCCATAGACAATATAGCAATATTGTCACACAACCATAGGCACAAAGGCCACCCCCAAGCAACTTAACTTTGAAAGAAAGAATAATTATAGAAGTAGACCAATAGCCAACCAAGGTAGCTCATCTTTCTCCAAGGCTAGTGCACCAAGCAAGAATAACCAAAGACCAAGCAGAAAGCCCAAACCATAACCAAGAGAAAGTCCAACCAAAATCCAAAATACCAATTGTAGCAACTACAGCTAAACTCCCTCTCCAAACTTGAGCACCACTAGTCTTATGCAATCATGAGAGTAAGAGTGAAAAATGAGCTCTAGCGCCCTCTATTTATACTGCTCTATCTCACTTGTCTGGTCCAACTTCTCTTTCTAGAGGCTAATAACTCAATATTAAATATTCTCTTGGGTCGAATTGTCTTCTACAGTTATTATCCAACGCTTTAGGGTTTCTCTTACTTCCCGAAATATTCTAGTCTTGTCAAAGGTTACACATGTAATTTAATACCTCCCGCAACTACCATAATATCAACAATCCATCCTAGCTAGGGAGGTATTAAAGGAAATGGTCTTGAGCATAAAAAAACCATTCAACCGGTAGAATCATCATAGACACACATGCTATCTCGTGATCATGTAGATCAAATCACAAGCAACATCACCACTATAGTATCATATGATAGAATCAACTACATCATCTCTTGAAGCCATACTCCATCTGAGTAATTGGGAATGATGATGAATAAGTCACTCACTCCACAGAGTGATACAAGAACCATTCTTCTAATTATTCTAATTCGATTAACACACTGACTATCCATCTAGTTGGAAATCATCTCCAACACTAGTGGTAGTCTCCATGGAAATCAGAGAAATGCCATCCAATAGAACACAACTGTGTCTATCCATAGTAGTACACAACTACTATCTAGTGGTACACAACCACACCTAGTAGCAAACGGATACTAACTAGTGACACATAGTCACAACCAGTGGAACACATCTACCATAGTAGCATACAACTATTGTCCAGAGATATACAATCTCCAAGGTAATCATATCATCTAATATCAACCTGCATAGCAATATCATGATACAAAATGAGCCATATGAGCCATTCTTCCACTCACATCTATGAGATATGGAAGAGCATATGCCCTCAGAAAGTAAAACATCAACCATGGGATATCTGGACTATTCTTCCCAAGCATAGAATAATAACCATCCCTAGTTTTTGAGCCTGGACCATTGATCTGAAAATGATAAAGGCTTGTATTCTTGAAAATATTTGCAAGTTTTAATTCAAGTGTTCTTATGCAAAATGATCAATTTGCAAACACAACTTTTTATAGAAACTACACATTCAAGATGCATATAATAAGCAGCAAATAACAGTGAACAGAAAACACATAACACAACAAATGATAAAGGATTTCACCCCTCCCTTGGGCTACATCTCCTGGTCAAGCTTCCAATGGATCTTTTGTATTATTTACTCAAAGTGATAAAATATGTGCTTTACAATGCTCAAAATTCCAAATAGATGGCTCCAATGGCTTCAAAACGTCCAAAAACCCCTAGCTGGGATTTTTCGGCACCTGATTTGGCCAAAAATTGAAAAAGATAGGCTTCCTGGAAGTTCCCCTTCAAACTTGTTGTCTCTGGATCACCAAAATGCACCTCTGCATCCTCAACCTAGCCCCTATGCTCATATTTGTGTTAAAACCTAGCATCGGGTGCAACCGCAAAACGGTGCAAACTATAGGATGATTAGGGCGCGCCTAGCCCCTAACCGCCAAACCCGTGGACATATGGGTCACCATGTGACCGCACCTGCACATAAAAAAGGGCCAAGGTTTAAACTTGTAGAAATGCGCCAAGTTTCAAGCGTGCGGACTTCGTTTCCATTTGAAAAATGCATGTGGCAATGGTTATATGGTGGCTATATGTGACCGGGAGCCAAGGCTAAGCCTCGGCCTGAACCGCACCCCAAATCACAACATAATTCAATTTAAATAAATTTTAAACCATATATATGTTAAGAATCAACGGTGGGCATGCCGGTTGGGTGGCCTTTCCCAAGGCTCTTCCCCTACCCGGAGGTCACGGGGTCGATTCCTGTCAACTACACAAATTTTAAACCATAGCCAAGGTGACACGTGGCGGCCCTTGTTTGGGCCACGTGTCACCAATCCATTCGCCACCAATGCCACGTGTCAAGAAACGATTTTTCGTCCAACTACCAACCAACACCTGCCAACTCAGCATCTACCATGTGTCGTATGGCCCTGCCACGTCAGCATCCATACGAAATGTACGGACTGTACAGTCAGCACATGTTTTTTTGTTTGTTTGACAATTTGAACAGAACGTGATATCTCACTCATCCGACGTCTGTTTGAACCCAAACGAGTTGCATTGGGTTCGTGACGATGAGGCCTACGCACCTGTTCGATTTGAAGTGATTCTAAGCACTTTAAATTTTGAGAAAATTTTGATACCCTAGATCACACCTCCCCATTGGAAAGCTTTTGTACCTCCAAAAGACTATTTTCAGTCTATCTGAAGATGAGGGTATAGTTCCCTCACCTTTCAAACCTCAATTCACTTCTCATTCTCCTGTCAAGGATTGTGTCTTCGTGCAGTTCTGTAAGATATTCTGGGGAGAAATCATCTATAGAAGGAATTTGAACATGTTCTCCTTGATCATCAATCAAAGGAGGCTCATACAATTTCAAATTCTCAACATTAACAACTGCATACATTTGCATATAAGGAGGTAAATCCAAACGGAAGGCATTGTTACCAATCTTATCAAGAATCTTGAAAGGACCATATCTAATTGGTTTCAGTTTTTTACATTCTCCTTTAAGCCTCTCCTTACTAATGTAAAGCCAAACTTCATCTCCAACTTAGAAACTGTGATCAACACGATGCTTGTCATGTCTTGTCTTGTACTTGGCTTGACTCTTTTCCAACTATTATTGTACCATTTGATGTATCGAATGAATTTGTTCAATGAACATTTCTGCCCTATCAATGTCATTTTGACCATCAATAGCAATATCCTTCCCAAAGATAAAATCTAAAGGAGATTTGGGCAAATAGCCAAAACATGCTTCAAATGGTGATGTTTGAGTTGAAGAGTGCTTAGCTCGATTGTAAGCATGTTGAATGTAGTGTAAATGCT